>JASDQU010817923.1:9292-35741 GCA_032191745.1 Picea mariana
TGTTTTATGTTTTAATTAGCTAGCTGTGATTTAATTGTTTTATTGTTCTTTTGCAGGTTAGTGTGATGAGTTATGTTAGCATGAATTAGTTTTGTAGGCTAGGGATAGACTTGCAAGTCTCTACACTAACCCCATATGCATCTAGATATCAGATTACACTTTTATTTATGATATTACAATCAAGTTTAAAACAAAGTTGTTTTAAGAATAACACAGAGTTCTATTTGTGTTTCATTTGACAGGGATCTTTGATGGATGGATATATTTAATTCTAGTTCTTAATCATAGTTTACTTGTCTTAGTTTTAGATAGAATTTATTTGTTTAGTTGTTGGTTAATTGTCAATTTACTTTTTAATACGCATAGTTTAATTTATGTTTTTAATTCTCTTTCTTATCATAGCTTGAATGATTAAAATAGACATACTATAGTTTTATTTCATGTAATTACCTTTCATAGATTAAAATGCAATTAAATTCCTTAGTTAGATAATGATGATCTCATTATGATGTTAATGGTTTTTACATGAATATGCAGGGTATTTAACATTACTTTTATCATGGCTAAGTTTGTATTAGACTGTTTACTTCACACCTTTCATTTTGCCATTGAAATTAGTATTGAGCTTAGACCATTAGAATTGTCCTTTGTTGTCAAGTGTCATAGAGATATCATCCATCACCACCGAAGGCATTCACACAACCAACAACATTATATTTGAGTGTTTCATAGATTAAAGATAGTTTCTTTCTTTTGTAGATTAGAAGAGATGGTTTCTTGTTTTCATAAGTTTAGTTGGTAGTCTTTCTTGCTTTAAATATAATAGATTTCCTTTCATGCATTGCATTGAGCATTTAGATTTCCTTTCACGCATTAGAAATAGTTTTGCATTAGGAATTTAGTTCACTTTTGTCTTAGGCTAGGTAGTTGTTCAATGAGAAGTCTTTTCTTAATTGTCTATTTTCTTTAGTAGGATAGATAGTTGTCTTTGCTTACTTGTCTTTTGCTTTAGTAGGTTAGCTAGGTGTCTTTTCTTACTTGTCTATTTGCTTTAATAGGTTAGATAAGTTTTTTTGCTTACTTGCTTATTTAATTGATTTCATAGGGTAGTTTCTCATTGAATGTAGGTTGGCAAGTTAAAAGTAGTTTGCTTTCATCATTTTTTAATATGCTTAGTAGTTTACCTTTTCTTACTGTCATGAACTAGTTTTCTTTGAATAGGGTTTTTACTTGCTTTCTTAGGAACTATCCATCGATCCTTGGCCCAAAAGTACTTAGGTTACCTAGTTTCAAGTTTCTTAGTAGGGTTTGCCCATTAGATAGGGTTTCTTGAGTATATTAGCCTTAGATAGTTGCCTTCCTTAGTTACACTATACTCCTACCAACCTTCTACCTTTGGCATATATTTTGCTACAACTCTAAGTTTACTTACCCCGGGTTGACAATTTAATTGAGGGTAGTTTAGTGTCTTTTTTAGTACATATAAATCACCTAACATTTTGGTGTCATTGCCAGGGAGTTGTCTCAAGGTAAGAAGTAATTAGGAATTAGACAATTTCTAGACCTTAGAATTAGTATGGTGGTGGGGGAACTTTAAGACGAGAGGTAAAAACCTATGCATCTGCTATAGCAGGTTCCCCCAAACCCAATAGTAGTTTTTCTTTTTGTTTTCTTTCATGAATAGACCTAGGAATCAAATGGTAGCTTTTTCTTTTTGTTTTTTCTTTCTTTCATGAATAGGCCTAGAGACCCACAAGGTAGATACATTAAATCAAAATTAGACCTTTCAACCAAGGTTCCTTCCTATCTTTTTGGGGGAAGGAACGTTCCACTTGTAAAATTCACAGACCAATACTGAAAAACAGGAGCTAGCTCAACCCAAAGAGCTAAAATAGTCTCTGAAGGGACTAACACAGGGAGCACTATATAACAATAAATTGAAGCATCAAACATATTGGGACAGGAGGTAAGACCACTCGAGGCTTCCGTAGAACCAAACAATACATTCTTTTCTTTCACACCACCACCAGGAAATCCTAATTTTGAAGATATAATAGACCCTGAACAGGTGAATATTTTGTTTGGTAGCTCAACCAATGTAATTATCTCTCAAATTGACATAGAAACTTTGGCACTGATAATATCAACCAGCTCGAGTAGAGTCCCAGACATCCAATCAGTAGGAAGACCTTTTCATCAAAGAGAAACTTTGTTCTCTTCAAAGATAAAACCACTTAGGTACTCTGTTTTTGGAAACCAAGCCAATATGGGTGATTAGGAGGACCATAACAATGTAAGACATGGGGAGGAAGAAGAAACTAGAAACCAAACCAAAACTACCTTCAAATTTCCGATTTTAGACACCACTCCAAATGTCAACATGAAGAATATTCCCCTCTCATCACTGCCTACCTTTTATGGTAAAAAAAGTGAATATCCAGACACCTTCCTATTTGAATTTGACATCTTGTGCAGGAGCTACAACTATGTGCAAGATGCCCAGAAATTAAAACTCTTTCCTGCCACCCTCAAAGACTCTGCATTAAGATGGTTCATGGGGTTGGGAGAATCCAGTATTAGGTCTTGGCAATCCATGAAAGACATATTTCCTAAGAAGTACCAAGACTACTGCAAGACCAAAGAGTCTCATAAGAACATCTTTAAAGTCTAATAGTTAGAAGACGAGACCCTTGAAGACTATATGGAAAGATTTGGTTATATCTCCCAGAAGTTAAAATACCATGACCTCCCAAAGGATGCGATTAGGGCTCTTTTCCTTAAGGGAATTTCAGAAGAATATTTAGAGATGCTTAACCTAATGGAATCAGGTGATATTTCTCATAAACCAATTTCTGAAATATGTGAAATGTGTAAAAACTACTCAAGGAGTAGAGCCAAAAAAAGAAAGAATGTTCGGGACCCTTACAATAGAAGCTTAAAACCAGTTAGTTCAGGTGGTATCACGAGAGCAGAGATAGGGAACCTTTTAGAAAAATTTAAGACTGACATATTAAGAACAATAGGTTCTCAGTTGGATACCCTTAAACTCAAAAAGAAAAAGGAAGAGGAAAATGTAGCAATGAGCATATATTTCCCAAGATGCAGGAGAAAGAATTCCTCAAGGGAGTGCCCACTAGATAACATTTCAGTTTGTGGCTTCTGTACAGAAGACCATGTGAATGAAAAATGTCCATCATTTCCCAGTTTATTATCCATATATAGGAGTGGAGATTTTAGGGAGTCTTCTTATGCACCTAGGAGTCCATGGCATCCTAGGAATCAACCCACATACCCAGATCTACAGTCTCAAGTTCGACCCTATTGTCAACAACAATAGTGGAACTCACCAGGTTGGAAAAAATGGTCTACTTAGTACCAACATCCTTGGATTCAAGGATGGAGGGGAGGACACAACCAAGGAAACCATCAAGCTCCAACTATTTCTATGTACAACCATCCTTATCCTCAATTCTCATCAAACACTCCACAGCTTCTGCCAGGTTTTATCCCACCACATTTACCTCCTATCCCATAAAAAACCCTACAATATCAAAATGCAATCTCCCCAAAAATGACACTATTACCGGCACAACCAGTGCCGAACCCCAATAACAAGCCCCCTCAACCTCTTAACAATGTTGAGATGCAGGCCTTCCCGACATATGTCATTACTCCTGTTCCATTACAGGAAATTCAACTAAGATTGGGAAAAGTTCTAGATAAGTAGAGACCTTTAGTAGTCATCTAGGAAGAAGAAGAAGAAGAAACCACCCAACAACCCACGAATGACAGTAGGTGGGAAGATGTTATTATCCTGAAAAATCAAGAACCCAAGATTCCCCAAAATGAACCTTCACAGATTACGAAGGTCCCTCCTTATCCAAACCGATTGGTAATCGAGAAACCTACCACCCAACCGGAATTTGACATTTTGAATGAATTGAAAAATATTTGTGTCAAGATTTCTCTGCTTCCATCCATTAAAGACATTCCAATCTATAGTAAGGTAATCAAAGAATTATGTATCAAGAAGCCAGGTAGGAAGCAAAAGGACCCTCCTACAGTACATTTGGTAGGAGGACTCTTTGAGTACATATCAGAGCAGCCAAAGCTAGCAAAGTATGGGAATCCAGGAAACCCTATAGTGACCATAACCATTAAGGAGGTCTCCATCATAAACACTCTCATAGACCTAGGGGCAGCCATCAATGTTATGACCACTACTACCTTGGAACAATTATAGTTACAACCTCTTCTTTGGCCTACCCCAACCATTTTGGAATTAGCAGATAAGACTAGGGTTATACCTGAAGGGATTTTAGATGATGTCATGGTTACTTTAGCCTCATGGGAGTACCCTGAAGATTTTCTTGTCATTCATTCAAAGGTTCCTTCCTGAGGCCATCCCGTTATTTTGGGAAGACCTTGGCTAGCCACAACCAATGCATTTATTGGTTGTAGAGAAGGAGAAATGACCATCTCAAATGGTCTCTCTATCCATAAGCTCGCCATTTACCCTCCATCTCAACCTATTATGGAGAATCTATGGTGGCTTGAATTTCCATATGAGAACGAAGACTGGGAAGAACCCGTATTGCCTAGGGACCATGCAAGGGCACTTCAGGAGCATACACCAAAAAATGTGCTAAACCAATTCATTTCTGCTATTACATGTGTGGATTTTCTACAATCTTTTCCCCAATTTACGTACATGTTTGGGGAAGAATTTCAAGAACAATTAGACCCATCCATTTTGTCTTCAACATCTTTTATTTTTGAAATATATGAGTCTGCCATGTCTTATACTATGCTCTATGAGATTAGTCTAGGGAAATTTTTACATATATACTCCAGGCTAGATACAGAACAACATAAACAGTTAGTAGATATCCTTAAAGAAAAATCTGGAGAATTTTCCTGGGAATACATTGACATGAAGGGTATACACCCTGACACATGCATCCATCATATATACACCCAAAGGGAAGTAACATCTATTAGGAAACCCCAGAGAAGGATGAACTGAGCACTCAAAGATATAGTCAAGGAGGAAATCCAGAAGTTGTTAAATGTCAGATTTATCTATCCCATCTCCGACAGTAAGTGGGTATCCCCACTTGTAGTGGTTCCAAAGAAAGTGACCAGGAAATGGAGAATCTATGTTGATTTCTGGGAACTCAACAAGGCCACTCTGAAAGACTACTTTCCTCTTCCTTTCATTGACCAAGTTCTAGATACCTTGTCAGAAAAGAAGTATTTCTCCTTTCTAGATGGGTACAGCGGGTACAATCAAATTCTTATAGCACCCGAGGACCATGAAAAGACTACCTTTACTTGTCGTTGGGGCACCTATGCCTATAGGGTCTTACCATTTGGATTGTGTAATGCTCCTACCACATTTCAATGAACAGTATTAGGGATATTTGTTGATCTTATTCATGATTGTGTGGAGGTCTACATGGATGACTTCATAGTTTATGGCAACACTTACCAGGAAGCCTTAGACAACTTAGAAAAAGTCCTCATAAAATGCCAAGAAATGAACCTATCCCTAATTCAATAAAAATGAAAAATGTTGCTAACTGAAGGAGTGGTTCTAGGACATCATGTTTCATCTAAAGAAATAAAAGTCGATCCTGCAAATATTGAGGTCATTATTAGAATTCCACCCCCCAAGACTTAAAAAGAGGTGAGAATCTTTCTTGGACATGATGGATATTACCGACGGTTTATTGAAAATTTTACAAAGATTGTTGCACCTATGTTTCGATTATTGATAAAAGATGTTGATTTCGTTTGGACTGAGCATTTTCAAACTTCTTTTGAAACCCTGAAAGCCAAGCTGTCTGTGGAACCAATTCTTAGAGGGCCCAATTGGACTCTCCCATTCCATATATCCATTGATGCCTCTAACACTACAATCGGAGGGGTATTGGGGCAGAAAGAGGACCAACAATCCTATGCCATTTATTTTGTAAGCAAGAACTTGTCCCCTTCCGAATTGAACTACATATTCACTAAGAAAGAATTCTTGGCAGTTGTTCATGCTATTAACAAATTTTGTTATTACATTACAGGTTATGAAGTCTTTGTACACACCAATCATTCCGCCATTAGATTCCTCATGAATAAACCTATAACTAATGGTCGAGTGACTAGGTGGCTTTTGTTATTGCAAGAATTTAATGTCACTATGCTTGAATGACCTGGAAAGGATAATGTAGTAGCTAACTTTATTTCTCGAATAAACAATGAGGATGATGATATCCCTATAGATGATAGTTTCCCAAATGATCACCTTTTTTCCCTTTCTATCAATACCCCATGGTTTGCGGATATGGCAAACTATTTGGCTACTAGGAGATTACCGTCTCATTTGTCACCTCATGAAAAGCGGAAAATTATTACACAGAGTGCTAATTACTCTTGGGTTGGTTATGATTTTTTTCGCACAGGTCCTGGTTTGATTATTTGTAGATGTGTCCGAGAGGACGAGGTACCTAAAATACTACGAAGTTGTCATGATGGACCATGTGGTGGCCATTTCTATGAAAAATGCACAGCATATAAGGTATTACATTTAGGTTACTATTGGCCTAGCATTTTCAAATATGTTGCCAAGTATGTGAGAAGTTGTGATAGTTTCCAAAGGATAGGAAGACCTACGTCATCTAAAAAAATGCCTTTACAGGCCCAAGTTATGATAGAACCCTTTGAAAAATGGGCCCTCGACTTTGTAGGACCAATTTCACCCATGTCCCATAGGAAGAACTATATTTTGGTTTGTATAGACTATGTCACCAAATGGGTAGAGGCAAAATCCCTATTTAGGGCCACAGAGAAGTCTGTTGTTGAATTCATATATGAAGACATATTTACCCGCTTCGATGTCCCTCGTGAAATTGTTACCAACCAAGGCACTCAATTCACTTCCAAGCTGATGAAAGAGCTAACAGAGAAATATGGGATTAAACAATGTAAATCTTCTCCATACCACCCGCAAGCCAATGGTTAGGTAGAATCCACAAACAAAGTTATGGAAGCCATCTTGACCAAGACTGTTCAATTACATCACCGATATTGGGCTGATAGGCTCCAATAGGCTTTGTGGGCATATCGAACTACCTCGAGAAATACCACTGGACATACCCCTTATGAGCTAGTGTACGGGAAATAAGTACTTTTAGCAATAGAATTTCAAATAAGGACCTTCTGTATTGCCATAGAATTAGGATTGAACCTGGATGAGGCTCAGAAGCAACGAGCCCTATAGTTGAATGAGTTGGATGAAATTAGGCAAGATGCCATCCAACGAACAATATTGGTCCAAAACCAAAGGAGCAAGTGGCATGACAAGTTTATTAAAAAGAAACACTTCCAGCCTAGTGATTGGGCCTTGTTGTTTGATTCCTGGTTCAAAACCTTCAAAGGAAAACTTACCACCTGTTGGTTGGGCCCTTACGAGGTAGACACTGTATATGACAATGGAGCTATAAAAATTAAAACAACTGATGATGGACAAGTCTCCTTTGTGTTAAATGGACACCAACTTAAATTTTATCATAACCCCATTTTCAGAGAAGATTTTCTACAAGTCATGACAGCCGACAAGGCATTGGCCTTAGTAGATGGGGAAATTTTCCCTTGTTCTTGGAAAGTTTTGAAGATTTCCTACTGTATATATGTAAATAGTTTTTGAATTTTTTTAATAAGGCAACTCTAGAGGTTTCTATAAGTATTTATTTCACCAGGAGTACACAGTTTCAAAGATATTTCTTCAAAACATTGTTATACTTGAATTTTGTGTCTATTAAAGCATCAAATGAATATTGACTTATTGTAGTTAGCCGTATTTTTGTGAACATTCTCATTTTTTAAGGCATTCTAAAGAAGTTGCTCTTGAAACTCTTCACCACTGTATAAGAAAGTGATACCATAACTATCAAGCCTAGAGGTCTCTCGTACAGTTTTTCCAAGAAACCTAAGTAAGTAAGTCAAGTGTCTTTATCAAAGAGTAACAAGGAGGTCTCATTAGCAGTCAGTCATGGAAACATCATCATAATTACAAAAGAAGAAAGTGAGTTAAGCCTAGAGATACCTTTTTGTTCCTTCTCGATGGTACCATCCACTACACACTAAATAGCTTGATTATATCATATCTTTAGATAGGCCACATCCGCTTAAGTACCCCTTACATCAGGAAAACCACTAATAATATAATGGAAAGTCATCCTCTAACATAAATATCAACCCAATTAAAAAGAAAAGAAAGAAAAAGTTGTTTCAGAGCTGTTCCCCCATCTTTTTGCATAAGCAATCTTATACTAAAATATTAAAGGATGGAGGGACAGTCTCTGAGGGTTTAAGAGGCTAACCCACCGGGATATTGAACAGGTGTACTAAAAGTGGGTACCGGCCTGTGGTATGACTAGGTAAACCCGTTGGAGTATTGAACAGACTTGCTGGCAGTGGGGCATTATACCTAGCGAGGATGATGATCTAACAAAAATAAATAATAAATCTAAATTTGTCTTGATGTACAACATTACTTGAAGACAAAGCTGACATGGAGTATGTGTGGTTAAGCTAAGGTTAATGAATCTCATCAATTTTCCATTGGGAAATGACTCTAAGACTATCTTGAAACTATCTTGCCTACCTCTTCTTATCTATATATAGGATCTCTTATCCTATAGGTGGGGACATCTTCTAATTGTCTCGTCAAACCAAGCTATGAAATCCTATCTTTACACTTGGCATACTATAAATCTTCAGCTATTGGGGGATACTGACTAGTTTCCTATACTTTTGATTGTGAGGTGTCACAATACTTAGGTGTGGGGGAGGGTTTCATGAGCTGACAAATGATCATTGCCTAGAGAAAAGAGTCTTTGCAAGAATTTTTGTATTATTATTACCATGATACAGGTTATTACATTGATAGTCATGTTATTTTTAAATGCTTAACTCCTGTGTGCTATACATTACTGAACTCATGATTAACAGAGCACTCTTTATTGGTTATCTTCCATTACAAGCCGCATACTGTAGGTTTGACAATACATGTTTTATGCTTGCTATAACCCATTCATTATAGGTTTTGACAATATATGTCGTATGCAAGAAGAATGAGTGAGCATGGAGCACTCTGCCTCTACTCATTAACCACTATGGTTGTCAAAAACACTTCAAAATTTCAGGCTGTCCATTATAAGAGGCGAAAATGCAGTTAACACAGGGGTACTGGATGAAGTACTGTATGAGGTGTCGGATGAGGTGTTGGATGAGATGTCGTTTGAAGTGCCATTAAATTTCATACCAGTAACTGTCCCAGATTCCAAGTAACCAAAATTCAATTATATTCAATTACATTGGTTGCAGGCATTGATCAAAATATGCCTCATATGGTTATGATCAAATGTCCTAGTCAAAAGACTTGGACATTGATCTAAGTACGCACCACTCCATTGCTCCCAAACTTGCCATCAAATTCAAATCTCCCACACATGGCAGCTCGCACGCACATGTGGGCAACGTACTCCACCATAAGAGCATCCAAAATCAGGTTGGGCACTCTATTGTTTCATTTTCCCTTGCCATTTTCTCTTCCCTGTGTTAAGGAATCATGCCCAACCTCTGCCGAATTTGCCCTCTGTTCTAATCGCACTCAGACTGTGTTAGACCCATGCCATCTCTTGGCCTGTTCACACCCTTACTTGGTAAAATTTTCCCTTTGTTCCAATCACACTCAGACCATGCCGAATTCGTGTCTATGTGTGGCTCAATTTCTCCCTTGCTTAGTGAATTTAAACTCTGTCACAATTCCCAAGCGATACGAACCATACTCCTATGCAGACTTGTTTTCCATTCCAGAATTTGCACAGTGCAGGAAAGTGTTCTTGCGTGCTGGCTGGGGGCCATTTTTGTCGAGTTTGCAAGGCCATGATGACGGTCTTTCTATGAAATTTGCAGTTGGTTTTGATGGAAAGATAGCACATGTAGGGTCTCTCAACTTTGCAGTCACAGAAGAGTCAATTGTTGCTGCAACAAAACTTCCAAGAATGGGAGATAGGTGGTTCAAGAATAATCAATTGTCACGCTCAAGTTACAACAGGGTGTTTAAGCCTGAATTCGAGATCATTTCAGGAGAGAAAGGGTATGCTAAGGAGTGGATAAAGATAGAATTGGTCAATCGCCTCATCGTTATCACAAGGTTAATTACATGTGAAGGTAGATACTCCAAGTTCAAAGCTTGTCACTTTAGATTGTTGGCTCATTTTCTATTCAATAAACCTTTGAACTTTCCCTTTTATTTTCTCAAAATCTTGGAGAAAATGTCCTCTCAAGTGAGGAAAAATGTGACCAACCCCCACAATAGTCTCTTCCACCATGGTTTGATCAAACTCCTCGTTATTAACGAACTAGAGAAGTAGGGGCAAAGTTGGGATGCCTTTATCTACTAATTTGCAAATCCTCACTTGACATTTAAGACCGACAAAAAGCCACTTAGCCTAAAAACTATCTCTCCATCCAAGCCTCACTCTCCAAAAACTCCAAACTCCCTTGCACAAGCTCCCTCTTTGCTGGAACAATAACAAAAGCTTGTTGACATTCCTACTTCTTCATCGGGGAAAAATACCAAGAACAAAGACCAAAAGAAGCCTATTGTTGACCCCCCAATGCCTTCATTTTCTCTTGATCCTACATCTAAGAAGCCCCAAAAAGTAATGCAGCAAGACTTTCCCATCATTCCCACAAACAAGAGAGGAGCCCACTGATTTGGTAAAGGACCCTTTCAGAAGAGTACCTGGAACATAAGAACCAAGACTTATGCAAAGCCTCCACCTACTTCGGATCCGATCCAAGTATCCTCCGACCTTGAGAGCCCTCATAAGAAACCTAGAGAAGTCTCTACGGATAGATTGGAGCCACTAAGGAAAACAAAATCAGAAACTACTTCACCTTTCCGATCTCCCATCACACCTACTTCACCCATGCCTACTCTTGATCCTAAAATTGATAAATTGTCCACATCTCTCAAAGGACCTAAGCCTTCCTTGGAGATCGTTGATTCTGCCCCAACTATAGAGGAGCTACAAAGGGAAAACCATCAGCTTCCCCAATAGTTAGAAGAGAGGAAGACAATATATGCACACCTTCATCATGACAATGTAGTCCTTTAGGCAAAAGTTAACTCCCTTCAATGATTGGCCAATGGCATGACCCAATCTAACTGCAGCCTCAGAGCACAATTAAAGCAACACAAGAGGCACAAGGCTAAGCCTACACAGCAAGAAGGAGAGGCTTCTAAAGACGATCCTCCTCAGCAAGCCTAGTTCTGAGGGGTGGCTTCTTTTTGTTTGCAGTGGGACCTGCAAAATCCTAAGTGTGGGGGTAATGTTGAGCCCGAGATATGATCATTTTCATGACGTTATTATACACTTTTTGTCATATGTACATATGTGTTTTTATCTTTCAAAGGAGATTTTTGAAGAATTTTATGATAAAATGATAAAATCATCATGAGGGAAAAATGCACCATGTTTCTTTGTCCAACACTTGATCTGGCACTTGATCCAACACTTGTTCCGGTACTCGATCCGGCAGTCGTTCCAGCACCCAGTATTGCACAAAAATGCAAGGCGAGTTGGCGGTTATGGTATTGGTGGCTAGTGATGGACAAATCGAGCACATGGGTTTTGTTTGTCATTTCCCCCTCCAACTACTAAGCTCAAGAAAACTCGATTTCAGTTGTCCAAAAAGGGAGATTATTGGTTTCCTCCATTTTGTTAGTTATGGATGCATTTATTGTAAATTGCCGAATTTAGAGGTGGTTTGACCCTCCTGTGGTTGACCACCTAGGTTGTAAACCTATAAATACTACCAGGATGATCATTAGATTGTTAAACAAGTATAATAGCCATAAAATTGGAGATAAACTCGTTGTACTCTGTTTTTCATTTTTCACATTGTCAGAATAGTGCCAGAACTACGTTTTTGACTTTCATGGTGAATTCGGCCTGTTGAAGTTCGTGGTGTGCTTGTAGAGGGTAGCCACAAATTATTGGGGGGCCCACCAGCAGTCTGGTGATGATTAGTGTGTTGTTTATACATTTCATAATTTAAATTGTCTTTTATTTCCTGTACATGCATGTTTTATGTTTTAATTAGCTAGCTATGATTTAATTGTTTTATTGTTCTTTTGCAGGTTAGTGTGATGAGTTATGTTAGCATGAATTAGTTTTGTAGGCTAGGGATAGACTTTCAAGTCTCTACACTAACCCCATATGCATCTAGATATCATATTACACTTTTATTTATGATCTTACAATCAAGTTTAAAACAGAGTTGTTCTTAGAATAACACAGAGTTCTATTTGGGTTTCATTTGACAGGGATCTTTGATGGATGGATAGATTTAATTCAGTTCTTAATCATAGTTTTCTTGTCTTAGTTTTAGATATAATTCATTTGTTTAGTTGTTGGTTAATTTTCAATTTACTTTTTAATAAGCATAGTTTAATTTATGTTTTTAATTCATTTTCTTATCACAGCTTGAATGATTAAAATAGACATAGTATAGTTTTATTTCACGCAATTTCCTTTCATAGATTAAAATCTAATTAAATTCCTTAGTTAGATAATGATGATCTCAATATGATGCTAATGTTTTGTACATGAATATGCAGGGTATTTAACATTACTTTTATCATGGCTAAGTTTGTATTGGACTGTTTACTTCACATCTTTCATTTTGCCATTGAAATTAGTATTGAGCTTATACCATTAGAACTGTCCTTTGTTGTCAAGTGTCATCGAGATATCATCCATCACCACCGAAGGTATTCACACAACCACCAGCATTATATTTGAGTGTTTCATAGATTAAAGATAGTTTCTTGATTAGAAGAGATAGTTTCTTGTTTTCATAAGTTTAGTTGGTAGTCTTTCTTGCTTTCAATAGAATAGATTTCCTTTCATGCATTGCATTGAGCATTTAGATTTCCTTTCACACATTAGAAATAGTTTGCATTAGGCATTTAGTTCACTTGCCTCTTACGCTAGGTAGTTGTTCAATGAGAAGTATTTGCTTACTTGTCTATTTTCATTAGTAGGATAGATAGTTGTCTTTGCTTACTTGTCTTTTTCTTTAGTAGCTTAGTTAGGTGTCTTTGCTCACTTTTCTATTTTCTTTAATAGGTTAGATAAGTTCTTTTGCTTACTTGATTATTTAATTGCTTTCATAGGGTAGTTGCTCATTGAATGTAGGTTGGCAAGTTAAAAGTAGTTTTCTTTCATCATTTGCTTAGTATGCTTAGTAGTTTACCTTTGCTTACTGCCATGAACTAGTTTTCTTTGAATAGGGTTTTTACTTTCTTTCTTAGGAACTATCCATTGATCCTTGGCCCAAAAGTACTTAGGTTACCTAGTTTCAAATTGCTTAGTAGGGTTTGCTCATTAGATAGGTTTTCTTGAGTAGATTAGCCTTAGATAGCTGTCTTTCTTAGTTAGACTATACTCCTACCAACGCATATATTTTGCTACAACTCTAAGTTTACTTACCCCGGGTTGACAATTTAATTGAGGGTAGTTTAATGTCTTTTTTAGTACATATAAATCACCTAACAAAGTGATTGATTTTTGCAGATTGAAAATTCTATAGGTGAGACGTTAGAACAAGGGTCCTCTTTTTTGGTTTGTTTTTATATATTTGTCGCATGTACAGATCCTTTTAGGTTTTTTTAGAAAAAACTCTGAGAAGACTCTTATTTATTTTTCATACTCGTGAAACCATGAGAATCTAATCGAGTAGTATTTTGTCATTTTTTCGAACTCATAATGGTGACACGAAAAACGAAACCTATGGAGTATCCTTTAAGCTCTTTTCAATATCCCTAAACATGAAAAGATGTTCGAGCGACCTTGTTCTTTTCACGCTCGTAAAAGTATTTGAAGAAAACATTCGATGAGCTGTAGGTTATCACTTTTTTGGTCTCGTCAGATTAATTTACAAAAAAGAACCTTATGGATTTCTCTTTAAGTGTTTTTCAGACTCTCTAAAATTGAAAAACCCCTGAGCTTTATTTCCTTGGACTCATTAAACAAACATTAAAAGACCCATATGGTATCAAACCACTTCTTCTTAGGGTTCATTAAAAATACTCCGAGGGACTCATCCGAAGGATTATATTACATCAACAAGCATACGTTATCCTCCTCAAGCTTGCGTAAAAATAAAGAGGTACTCGACATAAATGGTGGGGGGAAATTGGGAAAGAAATGTGTCTCTCTATTTGTGTTAGTGGCAGTAATAGTTGCTCTTGAACATGACACCCCCCTTCATCATTGTTTTTGGGTTGGGAAATCCTTTTGTCTCTCATTTGACCATCGACAAGTTTATATGTTGGGTCCTCCTTGAGTCAATTCCACAAGGACCATTTTCATGTCATTCATATGTTCAAGAAAATTCCAACCTAAACGAGCCTTCTATTGATTTTTCCATCTGCACTTATAAATTTTCTACCATGTCGGCCTTCCTTGTGTCAGTTCTGAATCCCTTCATATTTTGATCTACCTAAAATCTGTTACATATTTCATGTCATTGATGAGGGATACATCAAGACCCTCTTGTGATGAGTCTTTTCCTATCGAATTCAACACATTATCCGGGAACAATACTTAGAAATAATTCAATACCTTAGAGCATGCATGCCTCAATGGCAGGTCTCTTCGCTTTCAACAATGGGTTCACATCATTGACCCCTGATTGGAAGATTATATCGAGTGTTTGAATTCAACTCAATTATTCACATTCATTGGATTACACTGGGGTACCTTGGGAGTCATTGACATCAATGGTGATTTCCCTCGCACTTATTAACGGTTTTCATTAATGACCGGTAATCCAGTGGTTTCTACCATGTTTGACTTCAACACTTGTAATCACATGGCTATATTTGTACTTAGAGACGATGGAAATGAATACTCTAGATCTTATCACTTTGGTCCAAGTTGTGACAGAGTATTCATGATTTGTATTGAAACATAGATCCACTTTTTATGTCTCGTGGCCATGTTCGAATTTGAATTCTTTTTAGAGCTTTGTTTCATAGGGGCAGACCCAGGGTTAGCTCCAAGAGTGCACCAACAATCCCTAACTACTGGCCCTTTCGGAAACACCTACAAAGTAGATGCAGTCTCACCCAAAGTAGTTATGGAGGGGTTGCAGGATAGAGATGTCTACAACCAAACTGAAGATCAAGTGGATTTAACACAAGAACAACACAACATTCATATACTTATCATCTTAGATCTATTATGCACATCTACTTATCATATCTGAAACAATAATGCAATCACAATATATCAATGACAGAGATAAAATACCAATGACACACAATGCAAGATCTACATGGTTCACCATCTGTCTAGGGATATGTCCAAAAAACTATGCTATAATATACTAAGGTAAATCATATCGTTCTTGTTTGCACTCTTAGATAGCAGATCTTCTTTCTTGTCCTCTCTTTCTCTCCCCTCCCTATGCACCCAACTGCAAGGTTGATCTTCACACCCAGCTGAAGATCTTACAACACCAGAAGGCTCTCACTCTTAGCACTTCTCTCTCACACAACAACAATCACTCATGACAACAATACCACTAGATTGAAAATAATATCATACCAACCCAAACTAGGTCCTTATGACCTCTATTTATACATTACAATAGCTCACCGACATCCTTAGGCCAAAACCCATGTGTCCAAAACCATAGGTGTCTAAAACCCTAGGTCAACTTGACCCGTATTTTCAGGGCTTCTCTAGTCTGTCTTTCCTTCCTTCTCACGCGGTGCTCCAAAGTATCAAACGATGGTTTTTCTTTCTTGTTGAGTTTTCCACGATCCTTCTTTCTTGCTTATTTGTCATCCCCAATCTTCTCATCCAACGGCTTACTTTGATCCATCATTTCTTCTCTTTTGCTCACTTCGACCCAGTAACAGTCACTGTGTCTTCCACAAAGTTCACATTCTCCCTTTTCTTCCTCGATATTCACACACTTCCATAACCAAGGGCCAACAAGCCCCAACACTCACATGTGGCTCGTTTTGAGTCACTTCAGATCTGAGCTTCCTGTTTTACTTTGACTCCAGACTGTGTAGTGCAGCCTCTACTTTCTGCTCGATGCCTCCTCTTTGTCCCTTGTGCAGACTGTCTTTTCTATGTTTGGTACTCAGTTTCAACTACACCTGGTACCTATACCCTTTTCTTTATGCTTCTACTGAGAGTTGCGAGGCAACAGGTTGTCATAGTACAACTTCAGTTGGCTTCCATTCACCAAACCTTCCTTCCATTCTCCATTCAATGTTTTCAATTGCGCATCTCCTCCCTCTATAACATAAGCGATCTCGTATGGCCCTAGCCAGTGCATTTTGAACTTCCCAGGATGTTTTATGAACTTGTTGTCATATACCAGTACTAGATCACCTTGTTTGAATGCCTTCTTCCTGATGTGCCTATCATGCTAGGTCTTCTCTCTTTCCTTTTTTACTTGTTGATGGAATCTTGCAATAAATATGTCTTCCTCCAATTCAACCAACTCTACAATCCTCTCTTGAATAGTGCCAGGGTCATCCATATCTATAAAGGCAACAATTCTTAGGCTTGGTACCAGATATTCCATTGGAACAAGAGCTTCAAGACCATATACCAACTTGAAGGGGGTATGCATTGTCAGCTTCTTGCAAGTGGTTCTATAGGCCCATAATACTGCTAGTAATCTTAGATCCCAATAATCCATGTTCACACTGCAAATATTGGTTAGTGTTGTTTCCAAAATCTTGTTAAATGCTTCAACTGTCCCATTTTCTTATGGATGGTAAGGTGTACTCTTTTGATGGTGGACTACAAATTCTTCAGTCAAGGCTTCAATTGTCTTATTAATGAAATGTGTTCCTTGATCACTCATAAGGATCTTTGGGAATCCAAACCTGGTTATGATGTCATCAAATATGAAGCGCGCAGCTGTAGTTACACTACAGTCCTTAACTTCTCTTGCTTTAGCCCATCTAGTCAAGTACTCTGTCACAGTAATTATGTACCTTGCTCTTGTGCGCTTTCCTTGTGGGTTTATAGGTCCAACAAATTCAATGACCCATTTCTCAAATTCTTGTAGGGTCATTTGTGGTGCCAATGGCATTTCAACTCTTCTGGATGGTTTGCCAATGCTTTGGCATACATTGTAGGCTCTGGAATAGTCTTTAGCATCTCTGTGTAAGGTAGGCCACCAAAGTCCATCTCTAAGAACCTTCTGCACAGTTGTTTTTCCTGCATAATTTCCTCCTGTGATGCCTTCATGATATTTTTCAAGGATCAGTGGTCGTTCTGCCTCCATAACACACCTTCTCAATATCTCATCAGGTCTCATCTTGTATAGATGTCCGGCTATAAGTGAGAAGTCTGGAGCGTGCACTACTAGTTATTTCTTCTAAGGAATTGTTTACTCACTAGGTGCCATTCCTGTTGATAGGAACTGGACTATCTCTGCAAAGTGTTCATAGATATTTCTAATGGCCAATAGTTGTGCATCTGGTAGAGCATCCTCCAAATTGGTTGGCTCTTCTCCATGTTCCAACCTCGACAAGTGGTCAGGACCTTTTTTTATTCTCCTTGGCTTTACTATGATCTCAAAATCATATTGCTGAAATAGAAAAAGCCATATTCATATCCTTCCCCCCAACACTCGCTTTTTGACTAGGTATTTCAGCACAGAGTGATCAATAAACATTTTAAAGCACCCTCCTAGCAAGTAGTGGAAAAATTTCTGCAACACATACACCATGGATAACCCTTCTCGCTCAGTGGTGGTGTAATTAATTTTAGCAGTTGATAAATTCCTTCTAGAAAAGGATAATGGGTGGTCAATATCTCCTCCTCTTGGTTGTTATAACACAACTCCTAAAAAAATGGAAGATGCATCTACATGCACGTGAAACTCCTTGGTCCAGTCTGTGAAAACCAGAATATGCGCAGTAACCATTTTCTGTTTCAATGTGTCGGAGCTCTGATGGCATTCTTATGTCCAATTAAATTGACAATCCTTCTTCAACAACTTCTCCATGGGTTTTGTGATATAAGAATATCCCTTAATGAAAATTTTGTAATATCCTATGTGTCCCAACGCAGTGCGCATCTGTTTAACTAAAGTAGGAGGGGGTAGATCAACTATAATGGCAATCTTTGATGGATCTACCAGAAATATTTACTTGCATACAATATGACCTAACAACACTCCAAATGGTAAAAAGAAAATACATTTATTCAGGTTCAAAGAAATTTGACACTGTCTTCATTTATCCAACATTAGCCTTAGACATTCAATATGATTCTTCAATAAATTGAAAACATACCAATCATCAAAATATGCTTCTATAAATTTATACAGTAATTCCTTGAATGCTTCGACCACCACCCTGGAGAAGATGGTTGAGGAATTATTCAATCTGAATGGCATTACTGTGTATTGGTAGGATCCCCATTATGTTGCAAATGTGGTCTTATGGCAATCTTCCTTAGCAATCTGGATCTGATGGTATCCTGAAAATCCATATGTAAAAGAATATACTTTCTGTCCTCCCACATTATCTAACACTTTGTCAGTGAATGGTGTAGGGAAGGGATCATGTAAACAGGCATCATTCAGCTTCCTGAGATCTACGCATATCCTGATCTCTCTTGTCTTCTTGTCTTGTACCACCATAGGGATAATCCACTCTGACTCTTCAACATGTTCTATGATTCCTACTTCCAACATTCTTTCAAGATCAATCTTCACGTTTTCCTTATATTTAGGGTTTAGTCTGTAAGGTCGCTGTTTAACTGGTCTTGCATCTGGATTTAAAGGAATCCTCATATCTTCCATAGTTCCTTTAATTCCCTTCATATTAGTGAACTTGGTTGGAAACAAGTCTTGATATTCATGTAGTAAATTTGTAATTTTGTCAATGGTGGCAGCATCCCAGTAATCTCCAACATTTGCAAAATTTGGTGTCTTCTCTATTCCAATATTGACTTTCTTAATCTTGATTGGTTTTCCAATGAATGACATCTCAACTCCTGGTCCTTCCACATATCTCTAGCCTTTTGTTTCTGTGATGTTCACCTTCCTCGGATCATCGTCTTCATCAACATTAATGTTGTAACAGCCTTGTAGTTTCTGGAGAGGTGCAGTCCATTCATCCTCTTCTTGTTCCAAAGGAAGGCTAGATGCTTCCTCAAATACCTTATGTCTCATAATCTATAATGCTTAATCTATTGAAGGAAATTGTCTTCCAAATAAGAAGGTAGTTACAAAATTATGAGTCATACCTTCCCAATCCATAGTGATGAGGTGTAGCTCTACTTGGAGGTACCAGTTGATAGGGGTGGTGTCCAGTGTGTTAATGAATTTGTGCACCCATTGTTCTTGAGGAATGTTTCTCTAGGATTCCTCACAGATTTGCACATGGTCCTTTGGGTAGCTTCGACCTATGTATTGAACTTCACATCCTTCTACTTGTGCTAAGAACTGGGCTATCATCAAGGTACGACACTGTACCCAATATATAATGTTCCTTTTCTGTGCCCCCCACCATCTTGCTTGTGTGGATTTCAGGGCATCATCCATTACCAATAATTTTTGTTGTATTGGCACACTTTCTTAAAAGTCCGACAAGAAGGTTTCTAAAGGATTCAGACCATCAAAGGTGGGAAATCTTCTTACTGTTGTGCCAATCCAGCGAACTTCTCTGGTTAATCTATCACATATTCTTGTAGATACTTCATACATCTTGTTCTTCCAATTCTCGAGTGCTTCTTCTGAGACTAATGAACATGCGCTCTCACTTCACCATCTTAGGTTCCCATCGGCTGTAGGATTAATGTAGTCCTGTTGTTTGGTTGTTAGCTTCTATATGTTTTCTAGTGCATATGCATGGTATTCTTCTCTGATAGATTCTGTGTAATGTTGACCTTCATCTGGATCTAAGGGTGTAATGACCCTAAGTCCATCTCTTTCAAACGTCATACATATTTTCTTTAAATCAACCACAGTGGAATTATTGAAAGCCCAATCAATTCCTAACAGTGTGGGGTAAGGACAATTATCATCAACTATTTCAATTACCTCAAAATCTGGAAACGTTCTTACTCTGTCGATGTCCACAGGGACATGCTCTAATCTTCCAAAAGGGCTTACAACTTGCTAGTTATCCATCCTAATCCTGATAGGGGAATAGATCAACTTTGGTTTTTTCCATCAGTGCCGAGGTTTGCTTCGTCATGACATTGACCTTCGACCCTAAGTCGAGGACTACATAATCTATCTCATACTCTCCTATTTGAGCATTCAAATCTAATTACTTATTTGTCCTTCTCTTCTTACTAATTTGGTGTATTTCCCTATTCAGTAAGGGGTCTATCTTCCCTAGCTCATATTGTCTGATTAAATTTTGTAACTCTTGTACAAGGCTTTCATCATGAATCAACTTAATATAAGTATATAAAAATTCCATGAGCTTTCTTACATCTTTTCTTTTGGCGAAGCAGATTGATCAAATTCCAAAGACATTCCATATTCTCTCACTTATAGTCTTGTCTTCTATGAAGAGCCTTGGTCTCCTCTGAATTCTTTTCTAGCTTTCTCAAATATTTGTCGTTCTTTCTTTGCATCAAACATTTGTGTCTTCTATGTAGCTTTCTTGATTCCTGAATCTTCTATAGTCTTTCCTTGGGTCAGTCTATATTTTCCTATAATAATTCCCCCTCTTGTTATAACAGTGACTCTAGGGTCTTCTCCACAAGGTTCAACATATATTAGTTGCACTTGCAGGTTCTGCTGAGGTCCTCATATTTCTTGAAGCTTAGCTAGCATCATAGAACAATCTTCTATAGCATGGTCAAACGAGTTGCAGTAGCTGCAAGTGGTACAAGGGTTCTGACAATCCCTTGCAAGGTGTCCTGGTTGTGCGCAGTTATAAAACATGATTTTTCCTTGGCCTCGACCCATTCCTCCTCCTCGTCCTCTTCCTATGAATCCACCACGAGGATTGAAGTTGCCTCTCCCAGGAGAGTTATACTGCATAGTGTTTCCTTCTTGCCTCACTTCGCCTTGAATCTTATATATGTCTCTCGAACTTTCATGCATGATATCATAAGCCCTACAATCCCTATAATCATGTCCTATGGACTTACAGAATGTACAGTACAAATTTGTAGGTGTCTGAACATACTTTTGCATGTAGTAGCACTCACCAGGGAGATTTTGTTTCTGCATACCTCACACCAAGGTAAGGTGACTTGCTTCAAAGGGTTTAGAGCTCCAAAAGAGAAGTATTCATTGAATAGGGGACAATGTTCCTTTTCATGGCATGCTAATATGTGTTGGTCACTGTAATTGCTTATTTAACTAAACAATCAAGTGCTACATAAATTGTCAACCCAGGGAAGTCTGTTTATTTCAAAGGTAGTCGCACTATATATGCTCAATCTCAAAAGAAATCAATAGTTGTAGTAAAAAATACATTAATCACACTTTGCCTTGAATAAACTGAAGTTCTACTTTGAATTACAGGAAAGCAACCTACCTATTGTAGAGTTTAAAGAAATAATTATGCAAAGAATCCTGGATTACATTAAGAAAATAACAACCTGGGAAATAAATCTTTCAGGACACTGCAAAAGGAAAGACCAACTAGGCTGTAACAGAGAACATGACCCTATTCCCAAAGCAGGAATCTTCAGCACCTGTTTCTGATCATCACACCTTCATGAACTCCTTACTAATCGAAATGATTAACACACATTGAAGGCTGACTATCCCCTAACAGAGAACAAGACTCTATTCCCCAAGCAGGAATCTTCAACACCTGTCCCTGATTATTACACTTTCATAAATTCACCAAATAGGATTGCTAACTAGAATGATTAACAGTTACCCAAGCATGAATCATATGAAAACAATGTAACAATCAGTAAAGCAGAGTTTCAGCAAGACAGAGTTCAGTAAGGTAGTGTTTCAACAAAACAGAATTTAATCAAGGCATGAACAGAAATAACACTAACAAACTACAAAGCTAATGGGTGAATCTTGTGAAGAAGGTGGGCCCTCCCTTCTCACAAGATTCCCCTGAAACGAAAAGAACTAGAAAGAAATGCTCAGAACAGTCTTTTATTCATCTGTCAACTGTATCATATTACAATGTCTGAAGTAAAACACGTCCTTCTCTGTAAATTCTTTCTTAGCCTAAAATAAGGTCCTCTCTAATGATGATTTCCTCTTATTTAAAGAGGAGAATCCCCTCGATACAATTTGATCAACAAATTACATGTGCACATCTGAATCCTATTCTTAGTCAGATCAAATCTCTATACTGGAGTAGGATACCCTGGTCTCCCATAACAAAATGCTATTACAATAGTTGAAAAGGTGCTGAGTGAGGTGCTGTTGTTGCAGGTGGAGTAACAGCTTCCTTATTTAACTTCTTGTTACTATTTTTGTATGTTGTTTCAGCATCGCAAATCGCGGGTTGTTTCAGCAACGAGATTTGTGTTCTGACTGTTTTAGCAACGTGGTCTTACACAGCAACGATGGTTAATTCTGGCTCAAGGTGCGGTTGTTGTGGTCAGTGTAACAGCTTTGGAATTGTTGTTTCAGCATCGTAGATCACAGAGAGTGTAACAGCTTCTTCTGTGTGAGTTGTTGTTTCAACATCGTAGACCACAGAGAGTGTAACGGGAGTTGTTGTTTCAACATCGTAGACCACAGAGAGTTTCAACCACGAGGTTTGCATGCTTTGACTGTTTCAGCAACGGACCTTTAAACAACAATGCTAATCTGCAGTTCGAACTATGTCAACACTTATATATTTCTGATCAATGGTTAAGTACGAGAGTAATGTAAAATTATATGCAAAACAGATTAAACATATAGTAAAGAGAAGATATGTTGTATACCTTTGGAAAGATAGGGTAAGGTGATAATGTGAGTTTAAATGTGAATGAAACAAGGATGTAATGGTAGAAAAAAGTTTGAGAAAAAAGGTACATTGTAGGGTCCTAACATCCCCCCAAAATTAAAATGTTGCATGTCCTCAGGCAGCTTCAATCTGAATCAGAATCTGAATACCGACTCTGAGCGTGCAAGTTACTTAAATAGTAGCTATGGAAAGTGTTGTTTTTTGGAGCTCTGAACCCTTGAACGTGTTGTAGCCTTTGCCAAGCTGTTGTTTCGGCCTTCTTGGGCAACTTATAATGAACTTGATATTTCTATGCTGGAATCCAGAGGATAGGAAAATGAAACTGATACCCTATCCAGCTTTCAACACATTGCTGAACACACTTAATGTAGCTAGGTACCCTAGAGATTGCTATCTCAAGATTAGTGGGGCTAAAGGGATTGTGTTCTTGTTTTTTCCCAGTAGATTGTTGCCAAAACATGTTATTTTCTTGTAGGGCAGCAATCTCTATGGATTTAATGAACTGCTGACAATCCTGAAGCACTGCTGTCTGTAGTTGTTGTCTATAGTTGCTGAATGTGTTGAGTCATCCCTGGTTTCTTCAAAAAATGATAATACTCTGTAACAAAGGTGGCATCATTTTGTGGTTCTGGCCGTATCCAGAGAAGGTGGTTATCTTCATTATGCTTGGCAACTAGGAAGTCATCCTTCCATATAATCTGATTGTTAAGGAAGGAGCTAAGTGCCCGAATCTGGATGTCACTGACAAGAGGGTTAAGGTTAAGTTGTCGGTTCTCAGGGATGGCCTCATTATAAAAATATAACTCACAGAGAAGGTGTTGATCCATAGCAGAGGCTTCTGCAAAGGTTTTAACAAAATATGCTGGATTTAACACAACATGGGGTCTGCCTTCTTTGATTGATTTGATCTAAAACAATGTAAGTCATTCCATGAGGAACATAGAGTAATTGCAAGATGGTTTCCTTGCAGCCAACAACTTTTGTGCCAAGTCAAACATCAGGATCAATTTGCCTTTTAGCTCTTTATTTTGTTTCTTATAGGCACGGGATTCCTGGCGTGCTTGCTCCAAAGCTTCCCAGTTTGAATAGATATGGTTTAGCCAGATTAGTCTGTGCTCCTGCAGGTTTTTGGCCTATGTAACAGCAGACTCTTTTTTCCATTTATCTATTATTGCCTGCTCATCCCATGGTTGAGTTTGTGTTTCAGTGTTGCAAGTGGTAGGCTGAGGTAGGGTTTGAGTGGCTTGTTCCACAAAGGTGTGGGTATTGATCTGGCTAGGAGGGGTATATTCATCAATAGGAAATGTTTGTATAGCTTTATTAACAAAAACAGGGGCTTCATATTTGGGAATTATTGTAGGGCAGGGTTTAGTTTTAATTTTGGAAGGTCCTGCTGGTTCTTATGTAACAACAGGTTTTTCTTCTTTGACTGCAAAATTCGTAGGTGCAAGGGAAGCTCCTGGCATTGGAATTTGAATCACTTTGTAGCTTGCTTGATAATAGATGTCCCCACATTGACTGCACATATACTCTCTACACGGATTCTCTGTTGTATTTTCCTCTGTCGCTATGCGAGCTAGGGTGTACAATTTAAGTTCCTTCTCATAGGATTCCTTTGCCATGACTAGCTCTTGCTTGTAGGCTTCCAGTTCAAACCTTAGGAACTCATTTTCTTGTAATACAGAGGCCATTGTTGGTTCTGGTTGAGGGGTGACTGGTTCTTGTGTAACAGTCACAGCTGCACTAGCTGGTTCTTTTGGAGCAGCTACAGGATCGACAACTGATTCTTGTATTTCAACTTCTTGATGTAGAGAAAGTAATGTTGCAACACCCTAGGCATCTGATTCCTATATCTTGATATCAATATCAGCAGTTGGTTCTTGTGTTTCAGCTGTAGCTAGTTCTAGTGTGACGCTTATAGCTAGTTCTTATGTTTCAGCTACTGAATGAGTAGCTGGTTCTTGTGTTTCAGCTACTAAATGGGTAGCTGGTTCTTGTGTTTCAACTATTGGATGAGTAGATGGCTCTTTTGTTTCAACTACTGAATGAGTAGTTGGTTCTTGTGTTTCAGCTACTTGATGAGTAACTAGTTCTTGTGTTTCAGCTACTTGATGAGTAGTTGGTTCTTGTGTTTCAGCTACTTGATTTGAAACGGATGATGTCGCAACACATTGGGCCTCGGGTTCTTGTGTTTCAGTGCCCGTGGGTGGAATAGGTAAAGATTTTGGAATTTGGGAGGTTGGAGGTGTACAGGGTTTTAGTTGGATGGGTTGGGGGTTTAGGGCAGTGGCAGTAGTGGCTGCCCTTGTTGAGGCCCTTGTTCATTTTCTTTGTAAAAAGGGCGTAAAAAAAGGAATTTTCTTTCATTTGCATGGGGTTTTTTCCTCAGTGATGGGACAGGGAGAGTTGTCTGGTTCAGAATCATCGCTAAGGATATGAACGACAGGAGTGGATGATTCTAGTAAAATGTGGGATGGGCTTGGTATGGTAGGGAGGTTAATTGGATTGATTGGGTCTGTAGGCAGACTGTTAGGTACTTCCAGAGGATTTGGAGGGTTTTGTGGTTGTTGTTCCTGAAGATTTTCAGGATATTCAACAGCTTCTTGGGGATCTATGGGTGGGTTGTTTAGGGGAGGGTTTTGTTAAGAAAAACCCTTTTGGATAAGTAGTTGAATGAGACGGTGATGGGTGAGTGAAAGGGTGGGATCTTTAGCCTTTTTACAGTAGTGCGACATATTTTTAAGACATCCAAGCAAATAATAAGGAATGTTCACCAATCTAGCATGTTGTAAATGAGACAACAGGAAAAAATTGTACTGGTAGACTACCTGGTATCGGCCTTCACAGGTGAGGTAGTGCTTGACAAAATTTGCAACTTTCGGCCATGGAGGCGACAACGAGCTAATTCGGACACCCCGGCCTTTAGGTTCAATTTGTTCCCCTGGCAAGAGGAAATCCTGCTAGGCATTAAGGATGATATGTTTGTGGCTGAACAAGCGAATGTCATTGGTAGGGAGACCTGAAACCTGCGCTATATCCTCTTCTGTAACTGGAATCCGAACCCCTTGAACAATGGAATGATCTTCCTAGAGATTTCTAGCAAATTGAAGAACCTATTGTTGATCAAATCCCTGGAGCCTCTGAAAATAACCAAGCCATCCTGCCTACAGAAAAATTTGATAGACTTCTGGATACAGTTCTAACAGGGCTTTCGTGGTGGGTTTGTACCGTATAACAGGGCCTCCCATAGCTAACAGCTTAGTAAAATGCATCGTCAAAGAGTCGAGTAACCGCTTCTGTGCAGAGTGAGTTTTTTGGGTGAAGGCATGCAAATGGTGGTGAAACAAATGAAAGGATGCTAAAAAGGAATGACGGTGGTTGATTCATGTGAAATGATGGTGTAAAAGTTAAATATTTCTCCCCCCCCCCTCCCCCCCC
>JASDQU010817924.1:0-22646 GCA_032191745.1 Picea mariana
ACACTTGATTTTTTAGTTAAATAAGCAATTATAGTGACCAACAAAGGTGTGCGTAGAAGACCCAAATCATTTGAGTGTTAAAGCTCAAGAGGGAGAGAAAACATAAGTCTTTGAAGGGAGGAATCCTTTCATTTTCAAGATCAAGTGGACAAGATCCACTCAAGGAGGATTTAAACCTTTCCTAGTCATCATATCTGGGAAAGTAGTGTGGGAGTTAACCCTTGAAGTCCTTCGTACTTCGTGCATTCAGATGTTTTCGAGAAAGTGTTGTGGAGGATTTGGATTTATTGAAGTCCCAAGATCTAGAGTGAATCTGGACCATTCATCTGTGAGGAAATGTGTCCATATATTGGGGTAGTTTGGAGGACCAACTATCTGGAAGAACTTGATAATGGTTGCAAAGACATACAAGACTCCTGAAGTTCTGAAAAGTGGAGTACATCCCAACCGTTGATAGACAGGGGACATGTGGTGACAAATCTTGGAGTCTAGGGACTATACACTCCGGAAGGTTTAAGGTATATTAAGTTTTGGGTTGAGAACTCCTGAAGGCCCGAAGTAGGGATTTGATCTCAACCATTGGTCTAGGTAGGATAAGTGGAGAGTATGTGTATCCTCCACCAATTTAGAGTTTGGAGGTATCATAAGTTGGAGTAGTAAGAACTCCCAAAGCCCGGAGTTCCGTAGCGAATCATAGTCATTGGATTCCAATAGAATGAGTAATGTTGATCCTTGCTTCTCGTGAATTCGTAAATTCATGAGTTCAGGAGGAAGTTCCCGATGAGTATCGAAAAGCTCCAAAGCCTAAATCTTGGGGAGAGAATCAGTCGTTGATCTTGGTGGGAGTTGTGAACCGTTGATCTACTCCATTGTCCAGTGGTCCATGAATTCAGTGTTGAGAAGGATTGTGAGTTGTAGTTGTTGGAACTCCTGAAGCCCAAAATTTCTAAAGTTTCAAATTCTTCAAGTAAAGTGAAGGTTGACCCATAGTTTTGGCTTGGGATCACGTGGAAGACTTCGTTGGAGTGTTAGGACCCTTGTGAATTCATTTTTGTGTGTAGGGAAGAGATTTAAGGAATATGGAATAATATTTCGATGCCTCAATGAGAGCCCGAGAGGTAATTCATCTCCATACTATGAACGATCCTATACCGGGAGGGCATGCAGGCCCCTGGGGAGGTGTGGATTTGCATCAAGTGGTATCAGATCATACAATTTATCTGTAGACAATAGGAAAAGGATAAGACTTTTTTGAAATCATCAAGGAGATTAAAGAAAGCTCAGAATCATGTCACCAAGGAGACACAGAGAGAGACTAGTGGTAAAAGCATCCATGGGAGAAGAGATGAGACAACTTCATGAAAGGTTGGATGTCATGGAGACAACACAAATAAGAGAACCTGATGAAAGTGACATCAGTGAAAGTGAAAATGAAAATGTATAAGCAGAAGAAGTTGCAGGAAAACAAACAATAGAGGAGAAACTGCTAAGAGCTATTGTCAAGCTGGGAATTGAGCGAAAATAGAAGTCCCAATGTATGAAGGTAACTTATATGTGGAATAACTGCTCGAATGTATAAGTGATTTGGATAATTACTTCTATTACGAGGACATTGATGATGAGAAGAAATTGAAGCATGCAGTAACCAGATTAAAGAGACATGCAACATTATGGTGGGACGAATTGCAAGTTCATAGAAGATGTAAAGGTAAGTCTAAAATCAAGAATTGGGATAGAATGGTAGTGAAGTTGAAAGATAAGTTCATACACAAGGATTATCAGATAAACAGTTTCGGAAAGATAAAAAATGTGAGACATAAAGGTTTGTCAGTGAAGGAGTACATTGAAGAGTTATACAAGATGAACATAAGAGCACGACATATGAAGAAGGATGAAGAAAAGGTTGTCAAGTGCATTAATGGCCCGAGATATGAAATATAGGACGCGATTAAAATGATGAAAATGATAAATGTGGAAGATTCTTATCAGGTATCCCTGAAAGAAGAGGAAAAATTGGCCAAAAAGAAGAGTCAACAGAACCGAGGAAAAAGTCCAAGCAGAGGTAGAGGAATTTTTAGAGAAAAGTTCCAGAAATTGAGAGATGAAGATGGAAAGTATCACATCTATATAGAGAAAGGAGGAAGTTCTAGAGGAGCACACTATGGAGTAAGAAATTATTTTCCTAGAGGAAGAGGAAGAGGCAGAGGAGGAGAAGTGAAGTGTTACACCTGTGGAAAAACAAGACATATGTCTTTGGAATGTTCCAAGAGAAAGAATGTAGGAACTAGAGAAGCTCACATTTCTGAAGCACAATGGAAGAATGTGGAGGTAGAGATGAAGGCATGAGTAGGAGAAGAAGGAAGATCACTCATGATGAGGAAATTTCTCATGAAGCCAAAGAAGGAGGCAAGGGAACCAGTCCAGAAGAACAGTCTTTTTAGAACTGTTTGCAAGAACATATATAGGGTATGCAAGGTGATTATAAACAATCTAAGTGTCAATAACTTGGTATACACGTAGATGGTGGAGAAATTGAAGCTAGAAGTGACTACACATTTGAATCCGTACAAGGTTTTTTGGTTGCAGAAAGGACATCAAGTAATGGTGAGTCAATAATGTAAAGTTAAATTTAAAATAGGTGGTTATAAAGATGAATTTCTATGTGATGTCATACTTATGGATGTTTTTTATGTTCTATAGGGAATACCATGGAAATATGACAGGAATTCCATACACGATGGGAGGAAAAATACGTATACCCTTTATAAGAATGGATGTAAACATATGTTGTTTCCAATAGAAGATAAAGGAGTCAAAGAAGAAGCTAGTCCAAGTATACTTCTCATAAGTGGGAAGGAACTCTTGAAGGAAGTCAAGAAATAATAGGAAATTGAATTCACTATTCTAGGTAAGCTAAGAGTCAGTCTCATAAGCAATTATATGGATTATTTTCCTAGAGAAGTCCAGGAATTATTGGATGAGTTCGTTGATATCTTGGTGGATGAGTTACCTCACTCTTTACAACCCATCAAGAGTATCAGTCACCATATTGACCTTGTTCCGGGAGCAATTTTTCCAAACAAATAAGCATATAGATTGACACCTAAAGATAATGAAGAGGTCAAGAATCAAGTACAAGAGTTTTAGATAAAGGTTTGGTCAGGGAAAGTTTGAGTCTGTGCGCAGTACCAACTATGTTGAGTCCAAAGAAAGATGGAGGTTGTAGAATGTGTACAGATTCAAAAGACATCAACAAGATAACCATCAGGTATAGATTTCCTTTACCCAAAATGGATGATTTGATGGATTACTTGAGTGGATAAAATTATTTTTCCAAGATAGACTTGAAGAGTAGCCATCATCAGATAAGGATGAGAGAAGGGGATTAATGGAATACAACATTAAAAACAAATGAAGGATTGTATGAGTGGATAGTTATTCCCTTTGGCTTAACAAATGCCCAAGTACGTTTATGAGGTTGATGAATGAGGTACTCAAGGATTTCATTGGTAAATTTGTGATTGTTTATTTAGATGACATTCTAATATATAGTAAGACTAAGGAGGAGCACTTGATAAATTTAGAGATGATGTTGAGAAGGTTACATCAAGAGAAGTTGTTAATAAATTTGAAGAAATGTTCTTTCATGAAAACAAAACTTATATATATGGGATTTGTAATCTCTTCAAATTAATTGAATATGGATCCAAAAAAAGTAATGGAAATCATGGATTGGCCTTCTCCAAGAAGTGTGTTTGAAGTAAGAAGTTTTCATGGGTTGGCAAGTTTTTACAGGAAATTCATTAGAAATTTCAGCAGTATTTGTGCACCCATACTAGACACCATAAAGAAGGAACATAAATATTTCAATTGGATAGAGGAAGTTGAAAAAGGATTTAGAGTGTTGAAAGAAAAGATAATAGAACAACCTATATTAGTTATTCCAGATTTTAATAAAAAATTTCAAGTCAAATGCGATGCAAGTGGAGTAGCCATTGGCGCAGTTTTAAGTCAAGACAATAAAGATATTTCTTATTTCAGTGAGAAGTTGAATAATGTCAAAATTAAGTATTCCACATATGATAGGGAATTTTATGTTGTAATACAAGACTTGAAAAAATGGAGGCATTATCTTATCCCAAAGGAGTTTGTTATGCATACTGATAATCAGGATTTATAGTTCATAACCATGTAAGAGAAATTGAATTAGAGACATGCCAAATGGGTAGACTCCATCCATAATTTCACTTTTGTTATTAGGAATATTTGTGGAAGCGCTAAAAAGTTACAGATGCTTTGAGCAGAAGATGTTTAATCTTACAAGAATTTCAAGTGGAGACCATAGGATTTGAACACCTCAAGGAGATGTATCAAGAAGATCCAGATTTCAAGGAAGCTTACGAAGCATGTGAGAACCCTTTGCTAAGAGACACAAACTAGTGGATGGAATATATAATCCAAGATGGATTGTTGTTCAAGGGAAGTCAACTATGTATCCCAAAGTGTTCAATGAGGGATAACTTGTTAAAGGAGAAGCATAGTGGAGGATTAGTTGGACAATTCGACCATGATAAAATGTATGCACAGTTGATTTCTTCATAGCATTGGCCAGGTATGATATATGATGTGAAGAAATTTGTAGATAGATGCAGAATCTGCTAGTATGCCAAAGGAAAACAACAAAACATTGGGTTGTATCAACCATTTCTTATTCCAGACAAGTCGTGGGATGTTATAAGCATGGATTTTGTTCTGGGATTTCCAAGAACCCAAAGGGGTAGTGATTCAATATTTGTGGTGGTTGATAGATTTTTGAAAATGGCACATTTCATACCATGATATAAGAGCAACGATGCTACTCACATATCAAATTTGTTTTTCAAGGAAAATGTGAGATACCATGGGGTGGCCAGAAGTATAGTCTCAGACAAAGATACCAAATTCATGGGACAATTTTGGAGAACCTTGTGGAAGAAGTTGGGGATAAATTTGTCTTTCATTTCATCATATCATCCTCAGACAGATGGATAGACTGAGGTGGTAAATAAAAGATTAGGGAATTTTTTGAGGATTTTGGTCACTGAACATTAGAGTTAGTGGGATCAAATTATGACCCAAACAGATTTTTCATATAAGAATTCACCGTAGAAGAGTACGAGAAAAATCCCATTCAACATAGTATATGGAATGCATCTGAGAGGAAATTCAGAGTTAAGAAATTTTGGATGAGATGAGTTTCAAAGTGCAGGTGCAGAAGACTTTGTTGCAGGAATGTAGCAGTTGCATGATCAGATCAAGGAACAACTGCAAAATAGTAGCCAAAAATACAAAAGCAAAATAGGCATGAGAATAAGAGAGGTTCATTTCGAAGTTGGAGATCATTTTTTAGCACACCTAAGGAAGGAAATATTTCTAAAAGGAAAATATAACAAGTTGAAGATGAAAAAGATAGGACCATGTAAGATCCTAAGAACATTTGTTGCAAATTCTTATGAATTTGAGATCCCAAAGGACATTGGAATATCCCCAATATTCAATGTAGAAGACCTGTACCCTTACATTATCGATGATACCAGAGATACAAATGGTCAAGAGAAGATTCAGTGAAAGAAGTAGATGCCCAAAACACAGAAGCCATAGATAAAGAAGATTCTAGATGAGAGGATTGTTAAGAAGACCAGAAGGAAAGTTTATTTTGAGTATCTGGTAAAGTGGAAAGACTATCCAGCAAAAGATGCCAATTGGATAACTGAGATTTATATGCAAAAGCATGGAAATATAGTGCACGAGCTCATGGACATGATTCCATGAATATTTTTTCTAGAGGAGTATGATGCATGAGCATCTCCATCAATGTTCATCAAGCCGAGTGGAGGACAACTCAACATCAAGCTCACGTGTTCAAAATGTTTGGAACCCAAGGAGAGTGCATTATTTTGATGTTTTGAAAATATTGTAATTAAAGATATTTTAATGTTTTGAGGCTTGAGTGTAAACAATCCAGGGAAATTGTATTTTCTTTAATGCATATAGGATTGTACAGATATTGAGCTAAACTCATATATAGATTTTAAATGCATTTACTTGTAATAATCCTTAGTGGTAGAATTCTTTGATTAGGATGTGAAAGCACTAGAGGAGTCGGTATGAAGGCTTGAGAAGCCCCTCCATATATAAATTCATGTAATGTATTCCCAAAAGAGGTTGCTAAAGGTTATTGTATTTTGTTGTTGAAGAGATACTGTAGAGAGTTGTTGAAGAGGACTTTGTAAATATTTCCTTAATGAATATAAGGAAGGATAATTTCTTTCAGATCTTTGCATATGTTTTCCTTTGAGAAATTGGGTAATGCCATGTTGTTTAATGTATGTGTTTTATATGCATGTATATGCATTTTGTGGTTAATTGAATGAACCGTAGTGTTCTGCAATTTTCAATTGTTTCTGTTCTGAAATACTGGTGCAAGGAGTACACAATAGCCACGCAAGGAGTGCACAATATTCATGCAAGGAGTGCGAAGGCATAGTTGTTTTCATACTCAGTAGCTCAGAAGAGATAGCATTGAATTGTGCAGAGTGGGTGCAAGGAGTGCACGTATACTTAGTGGAGTATAAGAGCTCGAAGAAGACCCATGAAAGGTGTTCATTGGGCCAACACTTAGTGAAGTGTTGAAAGAGTCTCGAAAGTAGATAAGCGCAAGGAGTGTGTGAGAAGATTTTCTTAAAAATTTGTTCAAGTGTCAATTTTTAGAGGAGCACAAGGTGTGCACAAAAGACCCAAATCATTTGAGTATTAAATCTTAGGAGGGAGAGCGACCAGAAGTATTTGAAGGGAAGAATCCTTTCATTTACAAGGTCAATTGGACGACATCCACCCGAGGAGGAGTTAAACCTTTCCTAGCCATCAGATGTGGGAAAGTAGCAAGGGTGTTAACCCTTTAAGTCCTTCAGACTTCGCGCATTCAGATATTTTCTAGCAAGTGTTGTGGAGGAGATGGATTTCCCGAAGTCCCAGGATCTGGAGTGAATATCGATCGTTCATTTGTGAGGACACGTGTCCATATATCGGGGTAGTTCAGAGGATCAACTATCTGAGAGAACTGGAGTGTAGTTACAAAGACATATAAGACTCCCGATGTTCTGAAAATTAGAGTACATCCCAATCGTTTATAGACGAGGGAAACGTGGTGACATATCTTGGAGTCTCGGTACTAGACACTTTGGAAGGATTAAGGTGTATTGTGTTTTGGGTTGAGAACTACGAGGCCCGCATGAAATTTGGCATTTCATCTCCTAGGGTTAAATTTTAGGATTTCTAGGGGTTTAGCATTCATGTTTATCATAAAAAGGCCTTCAGAGCATCATTGTATTCATCTTCTTGTGAATGAGTGTAGCCATCACATCTCTTCTCAGATATAAAGCTACCACCATTCTAACGAGTCTTGCACTATGTATTTTTACAGTCTCTTTACAATTCTTTCATTAATAGAAATCATGTATTGTCGTATTTCCTTGTTTCTAGCAATTTTCATCAATATTTTATTGTAATATCTCTGCTTCATTTCATTCCGAAAATAATCCAGATCATTTGTATAGTTTGAGTATGATTCTTATTAATTGAGACACATGTTAGTAAAATAATATTCCTTTCATTAGATTTTATTTACATTTTTATTTCCTAAATCCTTTCATGCCAAATTGATTGAGTAAATTTATGAATGTGTTGGAAGTCGCTCCCATGGTGTTCATGTGACTATATCCCTAAGAAGAATGTGATTAAAGTACTTGAAAAATGTTAGTCCATCCATCGAAGTGCTTATGGTGTGAATGTCTTAAAAATTGTTAGTCCATCCATCGAAGTGCTTATGGTGTGAATGTGTTAACTTTAAAATTTGCATTGACAACTCTAGAATAAAGGTAACACTTTTTTGGAGCCCAATTCTTATGTATGGATGAGTTTGATTATATTGACAACTCTATAATAAAGGAAACACTCTTTTGGGGAACATTTATCGTGGATGAGTTTGATTGATGTGGAATTTTCTTAATTGATTTAACTTGAGTGGCCCACCCGACCAATTAATTTCCTCTTCTATGTGAACTCCATGCTCATTGCAATTGATATATTGGTCAAAAAAACATGTGGAAAGTACAATTTTTTGTTCACATTGGGTGTATTTTACTTATAGATTTGCAACATTTTGTCACGGTTTTGAAATTCATTATCTTATATTTACTAAATATTAACCCAAATTTGACATTAGGAAAAGTATGCTTGAATTGTAATTGATGTTATCAAACATTAAATAGTAGAAAATTGAACTATTTTGATGATTTCAAGGAATATATCCATCATATTTGAAATTTGTAAGACAAAGTAATTAATTTTTATTTTAGAGCAATGTCGATTTCCTTTGAGGCTATCAAGTACAAGCCGAAAGTGAAAGGGATTGTGCAATCTGACATTGACACCTTGCTAAGATGTGCATTTGATCCCTTGTAAGTTTTAGTGATAATAGGATTTTGCAAAGTTACAAAGACACCTTCTTTGTTCTATAACCTTTTCACCTTCCACCATTCATACTTTATATAACCAGTTAAAAAAAAAAACATTTTTGTTCGATGTCTTATACCTATTTTCTAATGTTTTCCAAAATTTTGTGGAAATTTAATTATTTTTTTCCTGTGAGATTATGTGGTATGAAAATTATATTATTATTTTTTTTGTTTGTTAGTTTGTCTGTGATCTATGGGACTAGCCTTTGGTTGAGAAACTGCGACTCAAGGGCATCTAAGCTGTCAAAATCAGTCAGGGATCGCACCCGGCCTGAGCCATACCAACTCTTAACGTGACTAGAGTTTTTGTCCCCGCAAGTTTCGAACCAGTGAATTTAACACCACAAAATGTCTTAATAACACACTCTATTACCGACTGTCCTATACCTCAGGAACATGAGAATCACATTATTAATAACATACTATAAAATGTTTTTCTATACACTTTCTCCACATACCCCAAAAACACAAAATTAACTCACATATCTCAAAACAAGCCTCATTTAAACCTCTTATTTGAGTAGTGATCATCATGAATATCATTCATAGAAAACTTTGAAATTTCTCTAAGCTCCTAAAGGAATTACCATAATCTCTAATTCCGTGTTAAAGTTTCTCTAAATGATCTAATATTAGAGATATTAAATTATTTCAAAAACAATATTTTTATAAAACCGAATTACTCATCATGCCTATGAATTAATTAACATGTAAAATCATTCTGAGATACATAACACACTTCACACACAACCTTTTTACGAATTTAAAAACACAATGTTCATTATTGTTATAATAATATAATAATCTTAAGACCTTATTTGGACAAATTTGGGACTATTTCAATTTGTTGAACATGATTACAACATAACCCGCTACCATACTTTTCTGCATTACAAAATATACATTCATAAAAAAAAAATATTAGGAAACTTACATATTGAAATCTATGACTCTTCCCAATACAAATTGTGGACACACCAACCTATGATTGAAAGACACGGTGGTCCGATTAGCACTTGATATATATTGTAATCTTATATCTCTCCCTCAAATATTCTTTTAACAATTGTGTCATCTTTGTTTTCTCCTACATCATTAATGAATTCCTTCCATCTTAGAATTATCTGTTGAAGTTTTATCTTATTTTCAGATATTGACAATTTGTTTATTATTTTCTACATCATAGAATAATTGCACATTAAAAATATCAACCTAATTATGAGATCATAGAAAGATAACCATGCACAAGTGACACAATATATATCGCGGGAAAACTTTCTCATGAGAAAAATCTAGTCAACTTTTCTCTAGAAAAAATCTTGCCAATCTGAAGAATTATTTTTTAAGATCACTAAAAGATAAAACCCTAGAAACCCTAACACAAGACTCTTGTGCTAATACAAAGAAAAATATCCCTACAATAGAAAAACTCGCCCTAGCAAAAGAGATCAAGTACCCTACAAATATAGCGAGCCAAAGAGAGATTAAACCCAAGAGAAAATGTCATTCTTGCTGCAACTGGTCTTCCTTCTTAATATCTGAAATTTTGTGTAAGAGGAGTGAAACTCTTGAGTGAAAATGAGCCAATTCGATGGGCTATTTATACTAATTCTCCATTGTTCTTTCTAGTCTGACATTACCAATCTGGTAGGTTATTTCTGGGGCCAAATTCTTATTTATGGACTTCTAAATGGAAAATTATTGGGCCAACCTGATTTCTGAGCAATTTCATCATCTTTTGGGGTTTGTTCTAGTTTCCAACTTCGAGAATGATCTTTCGAAGTTTCCAAAACATCAATACTCCTTCTCAATGAGGATTCATTCTCCAAGAATATATTGTATTGTTCTTGGTATTCTTCTGTCATAGAAAATTTTCTCCATGAGCCTCATTAGCTATGTTGATGATCAATATCCACAACCTTGTGTCTAGAATCTCGGGTCATTATTGTCCCATGACAAGAATTAAGACCACATCAGAGACACATTCACCTCATGATAAAATGGTCATGATTGATCCTGGAATGTCCACATTCCCACATGATCATGAACATTCCTGGAATGATCAAGATTAGTCTTGGAATGTACATATTCCCATATGATCATTATGTGAATTCATTTATCTCGATGCTATTAGGCACGCACAATTACACCTCAAGCACCTCGAGTCTTCAGTTCGTCAAAGACTATGTCAGGGAACATCTACTCCAAATGTAGATGTTCCCTATCTCCCTTGGTCTGCAACCCAATAATGGGAGAAGAGTCGGCCCAATGCTTATCAGGGCCACTCACTGCTACAAGTATACACTTCCAAGTGACTATTCTCTAAGAGAATGATGCCCGATGCAAGTCAAACCCACTAGAGGAGTCCTCATTCCATTGAAAAATACGTAGCTTCATTCCATCGAAGACTACATCAGGCCTTGAGTATTCATTCTGTCTAAGACTATACCAGGGTCCCAAGCCTTAAGTCGATCAAAGACTAAACTGGAATCATTCCCACATGGTCAAGTCCATATGACCAATATTGGAATGTTTGTCCAATACTTTCCTCTTGGAGATATAGCAACAACTCGAATATTCAGTTCATCGACGTCATTCCCACATGATCAAGTTTGTTTGGTCGATCTTGGAATGTCTACCTGATGTTGCAATCATCAAAACTCCCTGTGGGAAACATTTTCATTCCTTCTAAGCTTGTGCCTGACAGAGGCTTGGTGAAAATGTCAATTGTCTTCTCATCTGTGGATATGTGTTGGAGCCTCGTTGCTACCTCTTACACCATGTCTCTAATGAACTCTTGGAAGATCCTTTTAAATCCACCATGCTTCATGATTTGCATCATTGGCTGTGATATATGAGTGCTAGATATATTTTATTCCCTTCTTGTCTGGAAATCCTACTCGATCCCCAAGTTGAAGTATCAACCCAGGTTCTCGATCTATCCTCTGCACTCCCAATCCAAAACGTTGTATATCACTGCAACCACACTTCATCATTAGATACCAATCATATATATCTGTAACAAAACATAGGTGCCTGCATGCTATGATGTAATTCAATAAGATGGTCATGGCTCAACCATATACAAGGTGCTCTCTGCAAAAAAAAAAGTCTATCCAGTCACACAAATTATTCATATGTGTCATCATAGGTGTGGCCATGGACTTCCAATCCATCGTGTTGAACCTCTTCATTTTCCTCACTAAATATCTCATCTGGTCCCTACCACACTTCCAATCCCATTACATTCGGTCAATATCCTTCATCTTGAAATCTGAATTAAACTCCCTCTATCTAAGAGAATCCTCGAACTATGTTGTCATATGTTGCATGTCCCTTTGCATCTTGCAAAGTGTCACAAAATTGTGTTGGCTTCTTCCTGATCATTGACTCCCTCTGAGTCTATACAACTTGAAGGTTGACCTTCCATGACTCTTTTTGATCCAAATGATTCCCTCTTCCAAATTAATATAAGGGTTCATATACCAAGGATAATGACCCTTCTACCAAAAATAAAATATGGCCTCCCATATAGGGATAATATCCCTAAGAAGAATAATAAATGGACTTTCGTACCAGGGAAAATGGTCCAATATAAAAATGAATCAAAATACCTACTTAGCAATGGGCTCTCGTACTAGGGAAAATGGCCCGATACAAAATAAAATTAAAATAACTATATTATACTTACTGTTTGTAGAAGTCCTCCTGATGTATTTTAGTAGAAATAATCACTTCCAGGATCATCGTCGAGTTTAGTCTTCTTCTGTGCATTAACATCGACTATTGATGCATGCTTCTTTTATTTTCTTTTCCTTTGAGGAAAATATCTATCATAGTGACCAAATGTGTCACAAATGTAGCATTGGATATTTGAAAGATCCATCTTTTTTCTGGATGGTCATGTATTCTTCTTCCAGAATTTCCCTTTCCTTTTTCTTGCATGGGCTACAAAAGATTTCTCTTCTTCTTCTTTCAGAGGTTTTTGCAAGTTTTCCTTGTATAGCATTATGGTTTCTTGTTGAACACAATCAAACCACGGTCTATCAAACTTTGCTAACTTTTCACATACACATATTCTCTGAATAAATGGATCCGATGATATTGGTAATCCACTAAGAGATGTAGAGACAGGTTTTTTGTCTATAACATTATCTCCAATAGCTTTAATTTGATCTCTTATCTCAGAGATCTTTGTTAAATATGTGTTGATTGAATTTGTCTTCGACATCTTGATGTGCCAGAGTTGATTTCTTAAAGCTAATTTTATGCTAATGTTCTTGATTTCAAATAATTTAACCAAGGCCTTGTACATTTCCTTGACAATATTTAGTTCTACAATATGTGCAATGAAATGTTCTCTAACAGAGTATACCAGGATCCTTTTAGTCATTACTGCTTTCTTCATGTGCTTGACCTTCTCTTCATCTTCTTCTGCCTCACGAATGTCCTGGTTTAAGTAATCCAAAAGATCATTTTCTTTTAGGATAAAAAGTATCTTAGTCTTCCATGCTCTGAAGTTAGTGGCACCTTCCAATATGTCTTCTACTTTGAAACTAGTGTTCATCTTGAATAATCTTCCAAACCCTAAAAAATCAAATTCTTCCAAACTACAATCTAACAGCACCAAGAGGTGCACTAGACTAGGGCGTACTATCTTGGGGTAGGGAGCACTACAAATGTCAAGTTTCAACCCCATAATTCAACACTTCTTCAAATCTGGTCTATTGTTGCTTGTGCAATGGCTCTTTACTGGTCTAGCTTTGAAACCATGTTGAAATTTTATCTTATTTTTAGATCTTGAAAATCAGTTTATTATGTTCCAAATCATAGAATAATTGCACATTGAAAATATCAACCTAATTATAATATCAGTGACATATAACCATGCACAAGTGACATAAGATATATCCTAGGAAAACTCTCTCACAAGAAAAACCCAGCCAACGTTTCTCTATAAGAAATATTGCCAATCTAAAGAACAATATTTTAAGATCACCAAAAGATCAAACCCTAGAAACCCTAGCACAAGACTCTTGTGTTGATACAAAGAAGAATATCTCTGCAATAGACAAACTCTCTGTAGAAAGAGAGATTGAGTACCCTGAGAATATAGCAAGCCAAATAGAGATAAAACCCAAGAGAAAATGTCTTCCTTGTTACAAATCATCTTCCTTATTGATCTGTGAAATTCTATATAAGAGGAGCGAAACTCTTGAATGAAAATGAGCCAATTCAATGGTTTATTTATACTAATTATCCACTGTACTTTATGGGCCACCTTTACCTATATGGCAGGTTGTTTTTGGGGCTGAATTCTTATTTTTGGACTTCTAAATCGAAAATTATTGGGCCGACCTGATTTCTGGGCTATTTCATCATCTTCTGGGGTTTCTTCTAGTTTCCAACTTAGAGAATGACCTTCCAAAGTTTCCAAAACATCAACATTATCCATATTCTAGAAGACACCAATATACTTGGTCCACATTATTTCCCCACTTCTCTTTGAATTTTATCATTCTTGTTTTCATTGTGCTATCTTGGTTTGTTATTTCTAAGGTTTCACTTACTATGTTGTGTTTTCATCCCTACAAAGAATTCACTAAGTTCTTTTGAGGATTCGATTTCCTCCTAATAGTAAGACTCGTTTTGGGGGATTTTGCATAATCTTATAACCATACTTTACCTTATAGCATAACATTTCAACTGCAATCTAAATTTATAAGTATTTAAATGTTGAATTTTTTTAGGACATATAATCAAACCAAATAAATATGATGTTAAAGATTTCAATTATATCATACTTGAATCTATCCAAGATCAACTTCTTAGGCTAAAACATTTTCTGTAAGTTTTAAACATCTTATAACTATATTCGCTCCAAAGTAATATATGATAAAACTTTAAGTCATAAAACCACTTAGTAAAAGTGTTCAAAACACATGTGTTCATAATCTTTATTTTTAGTATTTACAAAATCTTCCTCTTAGTTATATTCCCCTAATAGTAAGTTGAGTTATAATTACTCATAGTCTTTATGAAAACTTTATCTTCTATCACAAAAAAATAAAAAAAAATAACAATGATTGAAAAAAAACTCTTCCAAATCCCCTATCCTCATTATTGACCATTATACCCAAAAACATATTTAAAAAAATTGTAACAGTGATTGAAAAAAAACTCTTCCAAGTCCCCTATCCTCATTATTGACCATTATACCCAAAAACATATTTAAAAAAATAAAATCCATGGTATACTCTTACATATTATGTATTAAACTTCAAGAAGAGCCCTATGCAAAATAATATTTAAAAATCTCGCATTTTAACAACCAACACTTTCTAATATAATTGAAAATGTACCTCTCATACGTACATTAATGCGACACAATATTTAAGATTTTAATACAAACTTTTCGAAAAATAAATGATTGTGAAATCAAACAACACTTTGATTCACAATATGGCTATTTCGTCATTTTATAAATACAAATCTGCCTTCCTCATGTGTGGCAAAGAAAGTATAATTGTATAAAAACTATTTAAGGTCGAACGACATCTTTGTATAAAATACAAAGTGTTGCAACTTGTTCTTAAGTTTTTAATGGTAATAATTGATTCATTATTAATTTTTAAATTAATTTGAAGAAAATTCTCTATAAGATATAGCTTCTATAAAAGAGAATCGTAAACAAGGAGTTCTTCCTTTAAAACAGTAAGCATGGATTAAAAGTTAAAAAAACTAATAATTAAGAATCGAGCAACTATGTCTAATCTATAGTGTATTTATAATATCGAGATCTTCTTGCAAAAGGCACTTTGTTTTTACGATTGATGATGATTATTCATCTTTTATTTGCATTTTGTATTATTATTGGCATGCGTGTATGATGGCCTTTTTAATGATTGGTATTCCTAGTGTGCACATAAATGTAGAACCTTACACATAAGATGCCAAATTGTGTGCCTTGGACATTGAATATGCATGTGGGTGTTGAAGTGTGAACCTAGGTGTTAAAGTTGACACATAGGTGTTGAAGAGTGCATGTGGGTGTTGAAGTGTTAATGGTTGTTATTGAGTTTGTATGCAGGTACTAAAGTATGTGCAAGATATCGAATTTGGTGTACATCATGTTTTTGTGCCAATTTCAAAGTGGAGTCTTGGATAACTGGTTAGAGCATCACCCTTTGAATAAGGTAGGGTTCACTACCCTTGATACATTAACAGGAATTAGAGATGAATGGTGGTTTGTTTACATAAAGGTAGTTTAGGGAATGGGTAATTAGTAGTGCATGTGAAGTTAAGAAGAAAAGAAAATACATGTGGTTGTTCTTGGATAATATAGAAAGATCAAATTGAATAACATTGAGAGCATAGTGATAATATAGAAAGATCAAATTGAATAACATTGGGAACATAGTGATTAGTACATGCTGTAAATTAGTTTAAAATGTTAGTGAATATTAATTTGTATAAATTACTTGATGAAATAAATTAGCAATTTTAAAATGATTTTTAAATTTAAACATGAATTCATATCTAACTTCAAAGAATATGTGAACCATTAAGGAAAGGCATTTTTGATGTCAGGATAGGACTAAATTGACAATAAATACATTGCCAATAATACAATAAAAATTTTGTTTGCTGATCACTCTAGTAAAATGTGAAGAATAATTTGTTCAACAAGGTAAAACTCATTTATGTGCAATATCTAATAATCTTTGATAAACTAATTCCTAAAGAAACAAGCATCTTAAAAAACAAACATAAAATTATTTTCTCACAAATTGTGATGGGATTATCAAATTTGGACCAAGCCTAAGGACAATCATGTTATTACTAAATGTTAGTGAGCCTTTCTCAAATATATCTTATCTTCAAGTAGATTAAGAGAGTGCAAGGACATATAGAATAATGTTAAATGCTTGTGCATGGATCTACTAATGATATGATGGAAGACAATAAAACCTTTGAATTTAGTTCAATAAAAGAAATAACCAACAAAACTTCAAAGATGGTAGTAGATCCTATGACCTACCCTTAAATAATAAATTGCTCTAAAATTTTTCTACACACCCATTCATAACAATTTCCCTTAACAATAAAACATAAAATTTTGTATTACTATTTAAAAAACTCCTTAACCACACTTAAACTAGTCAAGTCTCCTATCTCAAGTTCCCTATTAAATATTAAAAATTATAAGATAGAGATCAATCTTGGGCTGTCTTGCCACCAAATAAGTTATTGTACAATTGGGGTGCATGCCCATTCAACTTGCCACCAAATAAGTTATTATACAATTGGGGTGCATGCCCATTCAATATAGTCATACTTTGGTATGATCTAAAAATGTGGATTGCTATATCTAACACCCTAATCTATCAATAACACTCTAATACCATGTTGAAACCGAATAAGTTAGTAATTAAACCAATTTTTGTCGGTAATAAAAAATATAGTTTGCAACAAAAGCTAGATGCTCATTCACGAGCATAACTTTTAATGGTTCTGTTTAGAAGGGTGGAAGTATATCGACACTAATCCTTAACATTTATTGTTTTCTACTTAATATTATCTCTTTTATATGATTGAACACCACAAGGAGCCACATGGAATAAGATTTAACTTTTGAACATTACCTTCATTTCACACTGAGAAGGTTTGATACTTTTTTAATCTTTCCAAATTACTTTTTTATAGGCACAAATAAATAATGCGATCTTTGATCAGAAAAGCAACAATATGTAACAAATTTCATATCTAGCTAGTATGCAACATTTCCTTGCTCTAATGTACAACTATATGAGGAATATGATAATGTTAAGCCCATATTGCTTGGGCCATTTCATTTTTATTTATTTATTATTATTGACATTATAACATTATATGAGTATAACCATATGAGGAATATGATAATGTTAAGCTCATATTGCTTGGGCCATTTCATTTCTATTTATTTATTATTTTTTGACATTATATGAGGACTATGATAATGTTAAGGTCATATGTTTTGGAACATTTTTATTTATTTATTATTATTGATATTAGTGGTAGGATCATTATTTGTAACGAAACATGTTTCAAGTTTAGGGGATTGAGAAGAGTTATTTGTAAACATAATTTGTAAAAAGGTTGTACCCTTAAGTCACAATGTTATTTATTTGTTTTTTATAAGTTTCAAGCATGAAGTTATTTATTCTTTTTATTATTTGAATTAAACATTTGGTATAAAATTCGATGATCTTTGATTTGGTTCCTTCAAATGAATCATCTTACTATTTTATTTCTAATATTTTTGTAAAACATTGTAAATGATTAAAAATTATAGGGTTGACATAAGAAAGAGAAACTTACATTGGGTGAAAATTTTAGAAAATGATTTTCCACATTTTTGAAGTTACATGCTATACAACTTAGTTTTTTTTTTCTAATGTGCAAACTAGGCTTAAAAATGTGGTTTTCGTAAACTGGTCATATATCGAGATTGTGAAGTTGAAATTAAGTTAAACTTGTGGGATTGGAAGAAATGAAGATAAGGGTGTTTCATGTCCAAATTCAATACCTATTAGAGAAATATTGGTAAAGTGGAAGTCCATACATGTTTGCTCACCTAAAAGGCACCAAAAAAAGGCTTTGGTAGCTTGGTTGTAATTTACTCTTGGAGACAACAATACTTGTTTAAAGAAGCAATATCTAATACGAAACCCTAGTGCTCTGTAATATTTCCTCTGCAACCCGTTGCATGTCCTGACCCACTTGTTGCTGAACCTGCTACATGTTCTGCGTTGGTACGATCAGACCCCCTGGGATTGAGAAGATAGGATGAGTCCAGAAGGGGGGGGGGAAACCCCCTCGTACAAAAATGTAATAGCCAATGATAGAGTGGGAACAAGAGCCAAACGACCCACCTTTGAGCCTCCTCTACATCTAAGAGAGCAACTCCTGACCAGAGAACAAGGACTTAGAAAAGAAATGGATGTGGAGCCAAACACGTCTCATCCAAAGGCATCTCATGGATGGGAACCTCGTAAATGCATTCCTTAGTTGGAAAAACCCCCCATATATCTCATTAGCTCGACAAGGGTATGCGAGCACACCTAGTTCATGAGAGAGCATGCCTTAATCAGAAAGTTCTTAGGGCTTTGGCCTTCAGAGTGTGATTTAACAAGATGGATTAAAGATTGGTGGAACCCTAAAGGAGACTACGAGGTTCAACTCAGCTCCAAAGGCTTCTTCACGATTATCCTTTACAATCTAGAAGACAAAGACATAATCTTTGACAATGGGTTGTATTTCTACAACTCGGCAGGGATATGTTTGCAATTCTGGACAGATCACTTCAGCTTAGAAAAGGAGAACTTTACGATGGCTCCGGTCTAGATTACGCTATACTCCTTTCCACAAGAGTTCTAGATAGAAGAGATACTTATGGGAATAGGAAATATTGTGGGACGATACGTCAAATTGTCAAAATCCACAAAACAAAGAAAATATACCTCTTATGCCAGAATCTATGTATACATGGACATCTCAAAATCTTTACTCGGTTCAGTAACCCTGGAATATCAGGATGAGGATTGGAACCAAACAATCAACTATGAACACATCCCCTTTCGATGCAGAAATTTCCATGAGCATGGCCACCTCTTTCGAGATTGCCCCTTAAATGCCCAAGGCCCCAAAGTTGGAAAGAACAAGAAAAAATATGGATTTACCATGGTCATAGGCTAGAAAAGGAACCCACCAAGGAAGCAGAATCTAGACAACGATCCAAAGATAACCACCAAAAATTCCTACAATATTCTAAATCAGTTGTCGTAAGATGCAAAGTTCCAAGACCCACACAAAGTGAAAATTCAAGAGAAAGGAAAACTCCAGGCCATGCACACATCCACACAAAGAAAAGAAGATCACCAAGGAGACAAAATGGGGGAAAATGGGGACACCCTGATGCAACTAGACGAACAAGATCTGGCTGACATAGATATGCAAAATTAGAGGAAGCCCTCAATCGAAAGGATTTGCAAACCATCCTTGTAGAAAAACTCCGCAAAGTTCACAAAGTTTTCATGGACTCCACAGTCGGCTCCACGGTGCGGCTGGGCATAACCACATATCCAAGAACAGATTCAAATCACACTTCATGTGAAAAGAAAAGACAGGGACACAAATCTGCCCAACAGCTCATCAAAGAGGCAGGGAACCTCATGCTCAACTCAGGCCAGGTCCATAGGCTCTCGGAGGGATACCTCCACCCACCTCCTCAATCATGATGATGAATATCATAAGATGGAATATCATAGGACTAAATGGAATATCCAAACAGAGGGTCCTCCGAGATTGTATCCGTGCAGAAAATCCATATGTTCTCCTGTTACAGGAGACAAAATGTACTGGAGCAGAAGTAAAAACTATCTTCCATTGTTGTTGGAGAGTGTGTGACTCCCTCCATACTGACTCTTTTGGCGCATCTAGAGGATTTGCAATTTTATGTAACCCCACTACTGTCACAGTGGATAGGCCCTTCTCTCCTATAGGTATGCTCACGGTACACTTCACGGTCACAGTGTCGACCAAGGAAGGAGAAATCACAACTGTATATGGGCCTCAGAGCTCACATGACAAAGAGAGATTTCTGAAGAGGATAAATCACATCAAAACACTATTGAGCACACCCAAATGGGTATTGGGAGGAGACTTCAATATGATCATGACTCTGGAAGAGAAAACCGACGGAACCAAATGACTGGAGCAACACAATGGTAAGTTCAAAATATTCATTAAACAACTAAATCTAGTAGATATAGAAGCCCGAAATGGAATTTTCACCTGGTCCAATCGAAGATCAGAGCATCAATAGGTCGCATGTCAGCTAGATCGCTTCCTTGTAGCAGAATCCCTACTAGAGTACGACCCTACCATAGAGGCCAATATTATTGCAAAATCAGGATCAGACCACTGGCCCATCTCATTTTTCCTGGACACAAGAGCAACACCAAAATTCAAACCATTCAGATTTGAGAAATTTTGGCTCTCTGAACCTGAATTTCATTGGCTAACAAAGTCCTGGTGGGCCCAGAAAAAAATAGAGCACGACACTTACATGTATAAATTCTAGAAACGCCTCAAAAAATTCAAGCAACATCTGAAGCTTTGGAATAAAATCACCTTTGGTAACATATTTCAACGCATGCAGGAAATTGAAAACAAACTGGAAGCTTTGTAACAAACCTTCATCTCGGGAATCAGGATGACATATTTAATGAAGGAAGAGGAGAAGATTCAAGCAGAATTAGAAGAATGGAAAAAGCAAGAAGAAATCCTTTGGCATCAGAAATCCAGGGTTCAATGGCTTAAAGAGGGCGAGAGGAACACCAAGTTCTTCCACAGAGAAACGGTGCATTGCAGATACATAAATAGGATCACTCAGTTGGAGGATGCTCACGGTAACCCCATAAGAGAACACAACCAAATTGTTGAGGAACTAACCATCTACTACAAAGAGCTTCTAATAGAAACCAATGAGGATAGGGAGGAGGCAATTGAGAAAATAACCAGGCACATACTCTCACTGGTAAGTCAAGAGTATAATGAATCCCTAATGAGACTCATAACCAAAGAGGAAGTGGGCCATGCAGTCAAAGAAATTCCTTTAGGGAAAGCGTCTGGTCTAGACGGCTTCACCACGGACTTCTTTCATCACTGTTAGGATTTAATCAGGGAAGAGATTTGGTAGGCCATGGAGGAATCTAGAAGCTCAGGTCAAATCCTCTCTTCCTTCAATGCCACTTTTCTCACCCTCCTCCTGAAAGAGGAGAGATTCACTCATCCCAAGAAGTACAAAACGATTTCCCTATGCAACATCATCTACAAAATCATCACAAAGGTGATAGCCACATGTTTCAAGCCAATCCTTCCTTTTGTCATCTCCAAAGAACAAGCAAGCTACATGGAAGGTGGACACACCATCAACAATGTCATCCTAGCTCATGAGATAATTCACTCACTGAAAACAACCAAGATCCCAGGTATGCTCATCAAACTCAACCTTTCAAAAGATTTCGATAGAATCAGTTGGCAGTACCAACTCTCCATGCTAGAATCCTTTAGCTTCGACAGATAATAGGTGAGCTAGATCTTAAATCTCACCTCTTCAGCCTTCTTTTCCATACTAGTAAATGGAGTGCCCTCACAACCCTTCTCCCCTACCAAGGGTGTACATCAAGGAGACCATCTCTCTCCCTTCCTCTTCATTTTAATGGCTGAAGGCTTGGGATGCTACCTCAAGGTGGTGGTCCTAGAAGGCTCCCTTAAAGGCCTCCCCCTACACAATATTCAACCAGCTCACTTGCACAACCAGTTTGTCAATGACACCCTCCTTTTGAACATCCCTACAACTCAAGAAGCCATCAATGTCAACTCCATTCTCTCTTACTTTGTGGAAGCTTCAAGTATGGCCCTCAACCTTGATAAGTCTAAACTCTACTTCTTCAACACGCAGGTTGTTGTGCATAATCACATTTCCCGCCTCCTAGGCATACCCAAGAGCTCCCTTGCATCCAATTATCTTGCATACCACTCACAGGAGCACCTACGCGTTCCATCTCCTGGGATAGTCTGCTTCTCTCCATTTCCAACAGGATCAACAACTGGACCTTCATACCTCTTAATATTGCAGCTAGAATGGTGCTCCTCAAGTCAGTCCTGCAAGCCTTGCCAACCTACCTAGTCACCGCCCTAGCAGCACCTAAATCGGTTATTCGGACCATCAGAGAAATACAATGCAACTTCTTATGGCATGGACACCAACCTGACAAGAAGTGGGCTTTGTTGGGCTGGGATAAGCTCTGCAAACCCAAAGCTCTAGGAGGATTAGGGCTCCGTGTCTCAAGAAAGCTCAATTAAGTTATGGGAGTGTTGACGGGCGAAAATGACCGTCCATCAACTGGGAGAGTGGAACCGGTCCGGGGTTGTCTAAATAACCCAAGCCGTTTGGTATGGACCACCCTGACGAGTTTAACGGCTCCGTTGGCCGCTCTAAGGTCTCGCAAGGAAACCGAAGAGAAAGTGATTTAAGCTAAATGA
>JASDQU010817924.1:22746-58488 GCA_032191745.1 Picea mariana
GATACCAAACAAATTGATTAGGTTCTAAATATAAAGAAGCAATTCGTACCTTTTGTGTATGTGGCACATTATGAAGATCAAAGAATTGCTCCATCTGAAGTATCCATGTGACTGGGTCCTTGCCATCAAACTTCCTCATGTCAATCTTAGGAACATGGTTGGTCTTCAAACCAAAGTTGGAGTTTCTCCATTATTGATTCACCTTCCTTGTGTCCTCATCATGAATTTGATTGGATGCATTTTCACTTTCGGGTGTCTTCTCTATTACGAAATTTTTCAATACTTCCATCAACTTAGCTTCCATTGAATCCATCTTAGCTTCCATTGAATCCATCAATTTAGCTTCCATTGAATCCATCTTCTTTTGTAGTTCATTTATGTCCCTACGCATTTCTTCACCTTCATCAAAAGTCCAATTGGGATTTTCTGGAGGCTTATTTGGTGTAGAAGGTCCCTTTTTTGGTGGCATGTTGGCCAAGATTTTGAGGTGGTTCTGCTAGACAATATTTATTTTGTTATATCTCCCAAGTTTTGGCCCCTCTAGGTATTAAACCTTCTTTTAGGTATTTCTCTGATATTTCTTCTCTGCAATGCCACAGGTCTGATCAAAATTGGATGTGCCAAGAGAAATTTACAATAACTTCCTCACAACTTGCCAATTTTTGGCCTTTTCAGGATATCTCACTTGTATAGAATGCCCCGCACAAAATAATTAATATCAAATTCTGAAACTCGCACCCAAAATGCTACAGACTGTCCAAAATCCAATGCAACTAGTCTCACTCAATTTGGATACTCTAGCAAGAAGTTATGCTTGTTTTACCTGGAACACCTTCTTGAGGCTAGTCAATAGGACTAGTCAGATACCCTATCTTACACAAGGTGTATCTACAAATTTAAGATATCCCAAAATATGAAATTTTTACCATAGGTACCTTACTAATTTATGTAAATTTTCTTCAGAGGACAGCGTCTGAAATGTTACATAAAAATTTGTATAGCGAAAATTCCACAATGACTCATTTCAGGATGATTCCAAAACCCTATCTTGTACAGGCTGTATCTCCGAAAGTATAAGGCCTCAGGAGCTGAATTTTGAACCCAACGTACCTTGATCCGTCTAATGAATACCCTCCAAGCGGTTCTTTCTGAAACGTTGTAGAAAAAAAGTTATAGTGAAAATTCCACGGTGTCTCAAATGTAGCAGCAAAACCCCAAGACCTTGAGCTCTGAAACCATATGTTAAGAACCAAACATCAATATAGCATATAAAAACCTTAGGAAAAGTACTCAACGCCTTGAAAAAGAGATAATTTTAGATAATAAGCCTCTTCAAGGGGGCAACCTCCTTTTACCCCACTTAAATGTTCAAGTCCAAGATGATTCAAAATGAAAATGTCTCCTTGGTATATATAGGAGAGTAGGAGGTTTAATGGCCTAAAGCCGACATAAATAAAATAACATTACTAATCCAAATTACAACTAATGGCCTAAAGCCGACATAAATAAAATAACATTAATAATCTAATATGCCCCAATTCAGTGGTAATGAGCCAATATTAGGGCTTAACAACAATGGAGTCAAAGAGGACATTAGCTCAATTATATTTCTCATGAGAGGGAAGGAAACTTTGAAGGAAGAATAATATCCCTAGTGTTGTAGTCTGAGGATAGGATAGATCAATGTATCTCTTGGAATGATTTTCACAGGTGCTCATACTTGTGAGGAAGTGATGCAGAAAGAATCTAGGGAAGAGGCCAAAGATCCCGAGGTTTTTAAAACTAATAGTTTGTGTGTGGTAGCAGGTGCAATAGAAACATGGCCAATTGAGACTGTCAAAGAGAAGGAGTATGGAAATAATCCAATTTTTGTTAAAAATGAAAAGAAGGAAGAGGAGGCCTGCATAGTTGTGAGCGAGAGAAATGTCCAAGAAGAGAATTCAGTGGAATCACTCATAAATATCAGCAAGGAAGACGAACAAATGACAACTGCAAAATTGGAACCTACAGTAGGGGAGAGAACATAAAGAATGGCTCTTGTTGATCTGTATGAATAATTGGATGCCTTGGGGAAAGAATAATGACCTAGAGTGGACTCATCCAACAGGTCAGATTAGAGATTAATGAAGAGGAGGAGATGCAGCAGTAGAGCAGATTGCAAGAGAGAAGCCGACCCACAAACAAGTTGGAAAAGGGGTAGAGGAGATAATAAGGTTGATGCTAAAGTCATCACATGAGACAATCAGAAACATGTCGAAGCTGACCAGAGGAGAGCCTACAGCAGTAGCAGGACAACAATAGTAACAACAACAAGACAGAGGAGCAGGTGGACCACTCTGAGTCAAAGTTTGGTACCCTACAGGATCTCAACCGTAGCAACACAAGAGCCATGAGAAGGATCTCATGATTTGTCTCAACAGAGGAGTATGATGCAGGAGCATCACCCTCGTCATTTAATGACGTGCAGTGGACAACAACTCAAAACCCAACACAGTGCATTCAGAACTCGTTTGGATTCCAAGGAGGGCACGATACCTTAAATTTTAAAACCTTTGTAATTAAAGGCCCTTTAATATTTTGAGGCAAGAGCCATTATATGCGCTCTGGATTATTTTAATCGTCTTAATTACCTGTAGGATTGTACATATTTCAAGCATCAGAACATATCTGGGATGTAGTTATCCATTTAATATAATAAACTTAGTGGTAGGTTTCTTTAATTGCAAAATGATAGCACTAAAATAGTATGGAGGGAAGGATCGAGAAGCCCCGTCATGTATAAATGTATGTAATCTATGCCCAAAAGAGGCATATATTCATAGAGAATAGTTAGTTGTTGAAACACTTTCGTTAGAGAGTTGTAAAGAAGAAGTTGAGAGATGGAAGAATACTTTGTAAATGTTCTACTAAAGGAATATAATAGAGGATATTTTCTTTAAATGTCTGAGTTTGCTTATATCTGAGTAAATTGTGTAATGTTACGCTATCTATTTTCTGTCTTTATATGCATGTATGTGTATTTCATGGTTGAATGAATGAACCTTTGATGTTCTATCAGTTTCAATTGTCTCTCTTCTAAAATCTTGGTGCAAGGAGTGCACAATAGCCACAGAAGGAGTGCGAAGGAAGAGTCATTTTCAGACTCAATAGCTCATGAGAGATAAAGGGAATAATGAAGAGTGAGTGCAAGGAGTTCACATATAATCATTTGAGTATAAAACATTGAAGAAGACCTGTGCAGGGTATCCATAGGGACAACACTTAGTCAAGTGTTGAAATATTCTCAAGGAGGATGAGAGCAAGAAGTGCGACAGAGGTTGGAATCACTTAGAGTAATAAAGTTGAGGAGAAATAATGGGAAAAATTCCTTAGAGGAAGGATTCAATTTGTTTGGAGGATGAGAAGATGAGATCTATTTGGAAGGAGCCAAATAATTTCACAACCATCATATCTGGAGAAAAAGCACAGGTGTTAACCCTTTGAATTCCTTTAGACTTAGCAAGATCGACAATTTTTGTGTGTTCATCATAAAGGAGGAGAATTATCCGAAGTCCCAGAGATCAAAGTTAATCTAGGCCATTGGTAGTAGAGGGACATGTACCTGAATATCAACAATTATTTAGAATCTCGGTTCTTTGGTGAAATTGAAGTGTATTCGCAAGAGCGTGCAAGTTTATTGAAGCTCTGAAGTCTAGAGAAAATCCTGGCCGTTAGCGGTAGGCACAAGTGGCGATAGATTGAGTATAGTTTGGATTTCGGTGCTTCAGAAGATATGGGGTGTGTTCCATTTAGATTGAAATCTCCTGATGCCCCGAAGGATAGAACAAATTCTGTTTGTTGGCACCAGAGCCACATGTCGGAAGATTGCTAATGGTTCGAAAAACTGACAGTCCAGAATAATGGAGGTGTAAAGTGTTAAGGCTCGAGAACTCCCAAAGCCTCGAAGGTTGGAGTATATATTGATCCTTTGTTGGTGTGGACATGTGGACCATTGATTGAGACCCTTTGCGAGTTCATCAGTTTGACACTCTGGAGGATTTGAGGTGTTGCGTTGTGAAAAGATCTGAAGCTTGGAGTGCAGAGTAAATAGAGACCATCGATCTGAGGTGGACGAAAACCATTTGATCTACTAGTTCATAGTTTGGAACTTCAGAAGTATTATGTGTTGGATTAAGGAAGACTCTCGAAGCCCGAATTCCTGAAATCCTTTTGTACTTTAGATCTGTGGCACAGATTGGAGACCATTGATCTCTTCCTTCATTCGATTTTTCATGACTTTGTGAGTTCGGAAGGATTTTTGTGTGTTTATATTGGAACTTTCGAAGCCCGGAGCTCCAAAGTCCTGAATTTCCCCTCCTATTGAAAGTTATCCCATAGTTATGGCCCGAGGTCACAGAATAATCCATTGTAGTCAAAGGACCCTCGTGAACTCAAATTTACATGCAGGGAAATGGAGAAAGTCATATGGTCAAGAATTTTGAGGGCTTGGCAAGGGTCCTAGAGTTGATTCGACTCCTCAGTGTGAACAATCCTAGACCGGAAAGTCGCACGAGCCCCTCAGAGTGGTGGGGGTTTGCATCAGATTGGTATCCATCATTTTCATACCATAGATTATGCTTATTAAATTTATTTAAATGTGGAAGAAAATATTAGTAGGACACAAAAATAGAGCTTTGGAGGAAGAGGATTTAGGGGTAGAGGAAGAATGGATGTTGCAAGATGAAAAACCGACAATGGTGAATAGCATGAAGTGATTGGAAGTGATGATACTAGAGGAGGTAACAACATTGGTAGAGATAGAGGTCTTAGAAGAGGCCAATGAAGTAGGTATGTTATAATTTTCTACAAATATGTAGTAGGACACAAGGAATCAAAATTTCTAGAAGATTGAAATCATGGAAAAATAAATGAGGCCAAGACTTATGCCAAGTACATAGGTTGAAAAATCATTTCTTGTTGGAGAGAATAATGGAATGATTCCACATTAACGAGGAGAGAATCTAATGTCTAGGAGGGTGTTGGTCAAACTTGATAAAATTTATATTGATTAACTTGAACAAAGGAAAAGGTTTTCAATTTTAAATGAAAGATTCATGGTAAATGCTGTAACTTAATAATAGATAGTGGAAGTATGAAAGAAATGGTTTCCATGAAGGTTATTGAGAAGTTGAAGTTAGAGTACATTCCTCATCTAGGAGCGTATCAAGTTTCATGGCTACAAAAGGGTCAAAATGTCACTATCATAAGGAAATTCATACTAATATGAATGCTTGTAATGTGTCACTAGGAAGACAATACTTGTTTTATAGGATAGGTTTCCATGACGGTGTGAAAAATACATTTTATGGATGTTTTTCATGCATTGCTAGGAACACCATTATCATTTGATAAGAAAGATTTCCATGATAGAATAAAATATATCTTTGAATTTGTGAAGGATAGATATAGTTTCATATTGTTTCCTATGAAAAAGAAGATGCCAATAGAGATGAACAATAATGAAAACAATAGTAGTAGCAATAATTGTGTACTGTCCTGCTCACTGAAATAATTTCTTAGGGAGTATAAGAAGGTCAATTTCTTCTCTGTCCATAATGCCAAAAAAGAGTCCAAGAAATTGATTGAAAGAGGTATGTGTTATTTAAGGTTCAACCTTTGTCAACCAAATTTAAGGAGATCAATTTTAAATGATAGGCATATTAATATAGCTCATAGGAGAAACATTTCTCATTATATAGGCTTGAAACTTGGATTAATTTTACCTAAAATACCCCTTAAAAATGACTTCTATAATGAGTGAAGAAGTAAATATGTAGGTATAATAATTTATTAATAGGGTTTTTATACAAGAGAGTTAAGTCCCTATGTTTCACTAGTAGTATAGACACCTAAAAATGATCATGAATGGAGAATGTATATTGAATTGAGGGCTATCAATAAGATTATAATCAGGTACTCATTTCCCATGCCAAGGATGGATGAAATCATAGATTGTTTGTGGGAAAAGTAGTTTTCAAAGATATATTTGAAAAGAGGAATCATGAGATTTGGAAGATGGAAAGTGATGAGTGGAAGACAATGTTCAAGATGAATGGATTGTTTCATTGGATGGTTATTCCTTTCTTGTTAACTAATGCACCTATTACTCTATGAGGATCATAAATGAATTCTTGAAACCTTTTCTTGGGATGTTTTTCATCATATATCTTGATGAATTTTTATTTTTATCAAATCCAAAGAAGACTATTTGGTACAATTGGAGAAAGTGTTGGAAAGGTTGAAATAAGATAATTTTTTGGTTAACTAGAAGAAATGTACTTTCTTGTAGGAAGATTTGATTTACTTGGGTTTTGTAGTTTCCTAAGAGGGTGTTAAAAATGGATCCCAAAAAGGTAAGATATATTATTGAATGAATGGCACCAAGATTTTTTTATGTGGGGAAGTTTCATGGCCAAGAAACCTTTCACAAGAAATTTAACAACAACTTTAGTGGGATTATTATTTTCTTGTCTCATGGAGTTGGTTACATGAGAACATTATTGTATTTATTACCTTGGATATAGGAGTGTATATTTTAGTAATTCTTCTTGGAGAAGAAAATATATCTCAAAAATTCAATGCTACTTTCACCAAGGAAGTTGTTGAGGAGGTTTGAATGTAATATTATATTGTTATTCCTTGGAGAACTTAAGAATCTAGGAAAACAATTGATTTTTTTATTGTAAGGGTAGTTGAGCAAGATTCTATATAAATATTAGATCCTCCCATTTGATGTATCATTGGATTTGGGGAGCTCTCGACTTTCAGCGCTTGTTGAAGATATTGAAGAGAAATGAAAGTTAGATGTTTCTACTATTGTGGCATATTTTCTTGGGTTTAATTGCTAAAGACTATGGCCAAAAACACTTGCATCAAATGTGTGTGGATGGAATAAAATTTAGGTAACTTTGTTCCTTATTAAGAACATTGTGCCTTTGTTAAGAAGTGTTTTATTCCTCTTTCATATGTGCTTCTATGTAATCAACCAAATGATTAAAATATCATAACAATATAGATGTACACACCCTGTACAGAATGTGAGCATGGAGCCCAACTCCAAGATAGATATGTTACACAATAACTCCTTAAAGAGTAGGACAACCTCCTCCAAATAACCAAATAATTTTATACATCACAATTCACATGTCTAGAATGATGATTTTATAATCTCTATATATACCTATTCACACCTACACATGAGGCTCCTTTACTATTAGGAAGAGCTTATTACATATATATTTACACGTTACATGTACATTTAAACCCATATATTCTCTCCCTTGGGGTCATATCATATACATTTAACCTTGTCCTTTTCCCAATATAATATTTTATGTTTTCTCTTTCCAATGGATTTTGAATTAGCTCAATCAAACATCTCAGTCAAAAGTTATGACAATTTTAAGTGAACATATCTTTGAAAAACCTGTTTTAAATTTTGTCCTCCTGGTCGACCTTCCTTCTAATGTATTTCTGAAATTTCAATGCCTATGAGTGTGAAATATCATCCTGTAATACTCTGAAATGTCTTCTCTACAATTGCATAGGTTTGACCAAAATTGAATGTGTCAAATGAGAGTTATGGTAACTTTCCAAAACCTTTCTTAGTTTTAGTCTATGATGGAGAGAAAACTTGTACATATTTCCGCGCATCCAATATTTTATATCTAATTCGAAAAATTGTACCGAAAATACTACAAACGGTCCTACTTCTAATGAAATAGGTATCACTAAATTTGGATCCTCTATGAAGAATATATTATTTTTTTACCTGGAACACCTATTTAAGACTACTTATAGGACTAGTAAAAAATCCTATCTTCCACATGGTGTATCTACAAACATGCAATGACCCAAAAACTACAATTCATACCACAAGTAGCTTGATATGTCTTCTAAACAACCTAGAAGTATCTCTTTTTGAAATTCCCCCAAGAAAACATTATAACAAACATTCCAAAGTGACTTGCTCGAGGAAGCAACACCCTAAGATCAATTCTCCAATACCAAATGTAATGGTCCAAGTTCTTAAGATACCATAGCAGAACATAAGTACACACCATGTATAGAATGTGAGTGTGGAGCATGTCTCCAATATAGACAAGTTACACAATAACTCATTAATGAAAAGGAGAACCTCCTCCACATAACCAAATACATTCAAACATCACAATTCACATGTCCACAATAACAAATACATGATCTCTATATATACCTATTCAGGACTATGCATCAGGCCCCTTTAATTTTAGGCTAACACTATTATACACACACACACACACACACACACACATTACATGTGCATTTATCCCCATATGTTCCCCCCCTTGGGGTCATATCATATACATTTAACCTTGTATATGCCCCCCTTGGGTCATAACATTCTATTTATTATTCGATATTTTACTGTGTACCTTTTCTTCTTAATCAATATTTGGATTCCATTCAAATTCTCCTTTGGTAAATGCACCTTCACATATACTTTATTAACTGATTAATAAGGTTTTTTTACAAGTAATTCCCTGTAATAGTTGGCAACAAGTTAAGTTTTTTTGTAGGTACTTTCTTTGGACCATATTAATTCCCAATCTCATAGATGCTGCCATCATTATTTTATCCTTGTCTATACTTTCCCAATGGATTCAACAATAGTCTTAATCCTCCCATCACTCCATTTTGAAAACCACTTTACTACTTATATTTTGATAAATCTACTTATCCATAATCACCTTGAACTTTCTTGTAATAATCTTTAGCAATTATACCTTAGGGAAGCCCCTCTTGATTTGGAGAGGAGACAACCTAAAGTGAGTAGAGGGTTGGTGAGGTCACATTGGTCTCCCTCTTCTAGTACCAATATTTTGGAATTTAATCTAAAAGTGGTAGTTTGTGAGGTAACACTTAGAATTGGTATAGAAGTAAAAAAAAATGTTTCATGTTAAAAATTTTGTTAACTAGCCTAGGGAGCAACCCAAAACATAGGTTTATATACTCCTTTATTAGTACCTCAGAAACCATAAGAGGATATAAGAATGGATTTTTTGGGAGGGGATTACCAAGAAATAAAGAGGTAATGTTTTATTGTTGGTGGTAGTGGACATATTTTATAACATGTTGCACTTTATACACTACAAAAAGATCATGATACCACTCACATGGTAGTCTATTTTTTCAATGAATTGCAAGGATGAACAAACTACCTAGAAGTATAACTTTGGATAGAGATACAAGATTCCAAAGACATTTTTAAAGAACAATTTAGAATAAAATGCATCTATGATTGTAGTTTAGATTGGCATATCACTCATAGGAGGGTCAAATACAGGTGGTTCATCGAATTCTTTTTAATATAAGGAATAACCTAAGAAAATTGAATTTGACTTTATATTATTTAATAAATCCATTTGTAGAAGTCCATTTTAGGTAGTTTATTCTAGGTCTTTGAATGCTATTGTTGATATGGTCAAGTTGTTGGACACATGGAATAGAAATAACATTAATGTGGCCAATTTTATAGAAAGTACAAATAAAATTCATGAATAGGTTCAACTGAAGCTACAACAAAGTAATGGAAACTACACGAAGAAGTCATATTTGAGAAGGAGAATATAATCATTTGAATAAATGGATATGGTAATGGTCCATTTTAGAAAGGACATATTTCCTAGAGGATCATACGATAAAGTCAAATTAAAAAATATTGGTCCATGTAATAATTTGAGAAAATATATAATAATGCTAACAAGATATATTTTCCAATAACTTTTGATATTTATCATAGATTTTATATTACAAACCCACATGAATTTCATGACGGATTAGAAGATGATGAGGGAATAGTAGAAAATAGTTTTAATCTATCAAAGAGAGGGATTTGAATCGTGAGTCGAGGGAGATAGTTTTTCAAAATACGACCATTTTACATTAAGGATTTAGAGACTAAAATGAAGGTATAAAATTCATGGGTTGATTTATACATGTCTACGAGAGACTAAGACCTCCAAACCAAGATATACTAGCCCAATTTAAATCCCTATTTTTTTTGAATAAAAGTTTCTTCTTTTATTCTCATCGCGTGTGTTTTACTACAATATTTTAGTGGGTTAGCTCCCATACTTTCTATATATTTCATAGATCTTGTGTGTAGATATACTCTACATTTCATAGTTCTTGCACCATGAGACTACAACTTCGGTTGATTGGTTTGAGTATGGATTGTAAATCCCTGCACCACCATGGATGTGTTTCAACTAGCATAAGAAGTCACTTAGATGAACAACACTATCGTTGACTTGGTTGTCATATTGATAGAAGAGAATAACCAAAAGAAAAAGGCCTCAAGAGTCAAACTACAATTTAGATGAAGAAAGTGGATGTGACAAAAAATCTTAAGTAAATAAACTAGAGAGGGGGATAGGGGAATACAAAAAGTGTCAACTAAGATTTAGGATAGATGTTGTTTTCCCCTTGTTTGTTCTTTCTCTCACAAGGACAAATGCCATGACATATTGTGTATGATAACTTCTTATTCCACTTTACAATTTCGAGCTAGCATTTAGGTTGGTGGGGGGTAATTGTCTTTTATCTCTTATATATTCTATTAAGAACATGATAGTTTGAAAATAAGAAGTACATTATGGTAGCGTAAAAAATATAATGGAAAATGGATTTGTGTTGGTGGGGGGTAATTGTCTTTTATTTCTTATATATTCTATTAAGAACATGATAGTTTGAAAATAAGAAGTACATCATGGTAGCGTAAAAAATATAATGAAAAATGGTTTGTGTTTTTCTCTTTGTGAATGACCAAAACAAGCTATTGAATGTTGTAAAGGCACATGAATAACTAAATTATTTTATGGGTCATTTTGGTCATTGTATTAACACTATAAGATAATAAACATGAATATAATAAGAGTATTAAAACATAATTCCTAATCATCCACTTTTATGATAAGGAAAATTAAATGAGAGTGCACATAGAAATAAATCAATTAATCCATGCACTAAGAAGGAAAGAAATTAAAATGGAAAGAACCATTAATAATTTGTTAAATTTTGTATTAATTCATCAGTGGAAAAGTTCCTTGGTTGCAACTACAAAACAATAAATATCATAGTTTATTCAAAAACAAAAAACAACATTAGGGGGATAGGTAGCCTCTATCTTAGTTTTTCTTTCTACCCTTTACATAACTCATAACTGGAATCAACTTTATAGAATGAATGAGGATGGGTTAGAGGAGAAAAATAATGTCAATGTCAATCATCCCCATTAGATAACTATAAAAACTATTAAAATGTCAATTTCTTGGTTCTATTGAAATTCCAATATCATAAAAATTGTAAAACAATTTATCCTTGGTGCTACTACTACCTCCTTTTCTTAAATATTTCAGCATTTATCCCATGCATGTGATACAACCCATAATTTAAGGGGATTATTTATGATTATATGGATAATACTATGTGTTTGTTCCACAAAGTTAGGGGAAATTGGGAGGGCATAAATGAAAATAGTTACCCACTTGCTTTTGTCCCTTAATAGATTTAGAGACCAACCCCATATTGTATCAAATAGGTGGTCCCATATGTCTAAAATGTTGTTTGCATTAAGGGATGACATTCTATAATGGGTTCATGTGCTCACCATGATCCTCATGTAGGAAGATGTTGGTGGAGGTGGTCCCATTGAAGATATTTGAGTGGAAAAATCATACACCTTCCTCATGATTTGAAATGACTCATTTGATGAGGTCCATCCCCCTTTCAAAAAATTGAATTCATTTTCAAGGTTTGTCTACTCAAATAAAATTATTTAGTGTCGTTATCTTGATCATGTGAGTTAATATAGTTATGATAATCCATGTAGGGTTTAATATGGCTTGTGGTTTCCATCAATGTTGAGAGGTTGCCTTTGTATCCAATTATCATGGACCTTGATAACTTTAGTAGTTGGTCATATTCTTTTTATGTTGAAAAAACCCCCTATAATATCAGTGTGTGTGAAAACAATATCCCCTCATCAATGTTATGCCATTTATGAAGGTCTTGTTGGTGCCTTAATCTTTCAAAACCCACGGTGTTTTCATGTTCCATGATATTTAACTCCTTTGTCATGATTAAGCTTCCATCATCATCGTCATTTAGTCTTTAATCCATAGGTGGCTATATCCCAGGTGAGTATACTATTGATTAGATTAACCAAAAGGTTAGAGATCCCCACTTTCCTCTCAACATCTCCCATGATTTCATCTAGGTATTGGTGGACTTGATAGTTAAGGGTGTCAAATTCCATGAACTGGCACATGCTCTCCCTTATCTTCTGGATTTCTCTACTAATATAGGTCCAAATATTTCCTTTAATGATGAATTTTTTTATTATTTAAATTGGCCTACTCATTTGTTTGTTCATATAATAGATTATACCCTTGTAACCTTGGCTATGTGTGGGCCAACTTAGATCTTGTAGTCTCTAATCATTCTAGGGCCTCACCTGACCTTTGGAATTTCCTTTTTAGATCTTATTTCCTCTTGTACACTGCTTTCCTTAGTCCTATGACCTCATCATATACCTTTCAGTACTTATTCATGCATTCCTCAACACTCATTATAATTTCTTCTATCTTTTTCTTCAAATAAGGGGGTGAAAACCCATGTATCTAAGTCCTTAATAATATGAAGAGAGTCCTCCATCCTAACATTAAATATAGCTACTCTATAAATAAATTGAAATCCTCTTTGGCCACTTCCAAAATGCTCACTTTCTCAGTCAAAGAGTGATTCTAGATATTTAATTGGCAATTATCGTTGTTAAAAAAATCATCCTATTTTAACTTCTACTTCTCATCACTCAATTATTCCACCAAGGTAAGAGTGAGTAGGTTATAAGTGACTCACAAGCTTTCTATCTCCTATTTTTTTTTTTTTTGTAGAGGGAACACCTACCTTTGCCACGTGTGGATCCTACCTTTCTACCATTAGTTTTTGTTTAAGGGTTTTGTTTTCCTCGTATTTGGATTTCATTGTGATTTTTAGGACCCTCATCTCCATAATCAATGAATTTAAAAAATTCGTCATATTTTCCTTCTCTCTTGTTTCTTTCAAATATTTATCATAAATTGAGAAAGAACTAGACTTCAAGGATTTTACATTCGCTTTTGGAGGAACATTTTAAAACTGCATTTTGACATGGCCTATCCTCCAGTGTCAGGGATACATTTTATAAGTGAGTTTTTCTATGGTGTGTTATAGGGTGGCAATTGTAAATATATTGATTGAGGTATCATACTTTGGAATGAGATGGGGACCTGCTAGTGTGTTATATGTAGGAGGACTACTCATTTCGATCTTCTATATCCTTTTCTTTTCCCTTTCCTATTCTATTAGGGAAATTCTATCCATAGAGAAAATAGGTTGAATAGGGCCAAACACGGATACATGGGAGCCATGGTTTTTCCTAGACTCAACACCATATATGGAGTGAGTATCACCTATCAAGGAGACATAAATAATGTTGAATTGGTTAGAGTGGGTTGAGGTATCAAACTAAGCAATCTCAAGTGGGGGCATGGGAACCATAGGAAAGTTAAGAATTTTAGGGATATCCTTATATTATCCTTTGTGATAATATACATCACTCTTCATCTTCCTCATATTATATTTTTGTATCTTCTTCATCCTTCTAATTCCTCTTTTTATCCTCATTTTCATCCTTGTCCTTGTCGTTGTCATCATTTGTAGGAGCCCCATCTTTCCCAACTACCAATATCTACTATCTTGTGTGAGACACCTATTTTTATTTAGGAGGTGGGGTTTTTTCTTACTATTCTCCATTGCAATACTTGAATCCTCCAAGGTTGAAGGATTTGAGAAGTTCATTTCCTGCCATTAACTTAGAAATCATAACCTATTTCTATTGGGAAGAATGGAAGGTGGACTATAGGTCTACCTTGAAAGTAGTAGGAGTTCTTTGACTAGATGCTAGTCCTAGAACCTTGGGTCTCTACTATTTTAGGTATATTCCATAAACCTTGTTAATATTTACACAATACTCCTACTCCTTTGAAACCCATGGGTATGACCATATTAATTTTTTTTTAATATGTTAGGGACTGTTAGTTTAATTTAAATTTATCCTCATGATATAGTATGTATTTAGGAACCTTTGAGTTTGATGCTTCCATGCTTCCTGATATGGGAAGAGAGACATTCAAAACCCATCCTTGGCCTTTTCATCCTCATGGAATTCATCATAAATCTTGGCAAACTCAACATATTCAATAATTGTGTAACATTGTTTGGTATCCTTTTAAAGAAATTTCTCATTACCGACCAATAACCTATTTTATTCCTATTGAACCACTTGATCCCTTTGATCTCAAGGAAGTGATATATACCTAACATTGAACACCACCTCGATTTGATCACCTCCCCTATATAATGTATAAAAAAGTGGAATGTGAGTTTTCTCTATTTTAGGGGCATGGAAAGATTTTGCACTTGTTTCCTACAAAATATTTCCTTTTAGATGTGTTAATTGCTTGTATTCTAGCCACTCTTCCTAATTTTCCAATTTTTTAATATTTGGCTTACTCTCAAGATTCTTAGGGAACATATTATTATTTCCCCTAACCTCATTGGTGAAAAATTGATGGTAATACTTCAATGCTATATATAGAGAGGTAAATTCATGGTAGCTATGATCTCAGTGGTACATTCGATACCTTTAGTGTGAGTGAATTTATAATCCCCGTGGAAATAGGATAGGTGACATACACTTTCTTCTTAGATCCCAAGAAGTATTCATTATCTAATTGGGATATTTGTCTAATATGTTTCAAGAAAAAAATTATGGGGGTAAGAATAATAGGAAATATATATGGAGCCATGTTAGATCTATTGATTCTAATCAAATATTCTTATTATTAGAACTAGTCTCCTTTCCTTACCTTTATTTTTGGTTGTAAGTATGACTTTATTTCCATGAGAATTATCTTGAGAATCTTGTCATTAATAATAGGAAATGTGAAAAATATGAACTTATTTAAAAAATATAAGAACTCTTTCATGCTCAAGTCCACCCTGACCAAAGGAAACCAAATAGTGCATTAATTGTTTCCTCCACCCTAATTTACCTTTTCCATTTCTAGGTGTGCCAATGAATTTTATTGGTAGAAAATGTATAGGTAAATGAGACAGTTTGGGAATCTAAATATATTGTTTTTCTAAAATTTAACCAACTACTCCCTTGTGGAAATTAAATATATTTGCAGCATACCAAAAGGATAAGATCTTTCCTCGTTGACTATGAAATAGACGTAGGATGGCTAGTATGGGCAATCCGTAATATAATCATCTTCACACATCAACATAACTTAAAATATTTAAATTGACTCTTGGAATCATTTCAATAAGTCCTTGGTTTTTTTAGAGAGGAGGAATGTTCAATAGAGGAAGGTTATTCATACATACATTTGTTACTAAAGAATCCATTTGGACTTCATTAATGTTGAAATACTTGTTTCTTTGGGTTTGAAGGCTCGTAGCAATTTTACCCTTATTTGTCTCTATCTAGAGCATATATCTTTAGATATGATAGGGAGGATGACCTTGGACCTATCCACTGACATAACATAGCTTGTGATTGGGTCACAATTATGTGCACAAAGAGCTACAAACTCAACAAAAGAGAATATGTTTGGGATGATGTGCTATGATAGCTTGGAGGATAAGTGCATGGTAACTTCATATTTGTTCACAAATTGACCAAAGGTTGACCATGGGGTTTTTAGAAAAGGAAATTTTAATACAGGGTTGGCTTCTAGGGTGTAATTGTCCAAGAAAGGAGGTAGTTTTGAGGAGGGGGTATAACTAATGTTAGAGTGATAACTAGATGATTGAGTAGATGAGTCATTAGACCCATATCCAACCTCTTGGCTAATGGAATAATTCTTAGTTTCTTCTTATAGATTCAAAATTCAACTAAATGGTGAAATGTGTGACATAGTAACTCAAGAGATGAGACTCAATTGGTCATTTGAGTTAATGGTTCAATTGGTGAAATAAAGTGAAAATTCCAATGGTGGAATGGGGAGATATTACACATTTTTATCTTTTCTCCATAGATAAAAGTCGTCTTAGGAAGCTCTTCATATGATACATAGATAAACCTATTTAGTGTGCTTCAATGTTGAAAAATTTGCAACATGAAACCATCACAATCATGATCTCCTCATTAATGAATCTTTTTTATAAAATATGTTAATCACTAATAAGAATTAACCATGTGGCACCATTTTGTTGGTTGTGAAGATTTTGAATCTTGGATCTCATGGGAATCTTCAGTGTCATTGGTTGTTGCTTATTCCTTTGGAATTAAAAACTTATTGACTAGGAGGGTGACCCTTATCGATGGATCATGGACCATTGATCTATCCTAATAGGGATGATATTAGCCATCTCTAGTGATTGCAGATCCTCTCCTCACAAGGCTTAAGGATTTTCACAATTGGATATCAAACATTGATTAGACTTAATAGACAAGATCTAGGCCATTCATGGTACTTTAGTGCCTCATTCCTCTACACCACTTGGGTTTTCATGAACAATTATTAAATATAAATTAGGTCTCACAAGGATGATTAAAGTTGTACATGACACTTTGACATCAAATTATTTGCATGAGTGCATATAAGGTATTGATCTATTCTTCCTGAGGAGGATATACACAATTCATAGGAGCCTAGTTCAATAAGGTATGTGCATGTGGGATTCATAAATCATTTTCCATCAAGTTCATTTTCTCACCATAAAGGATCCCCTCATAGGTCACCAAGGTTATTGATGCTTAACATTAATCAAAATTTCCCTTAGACCATAGGAAATTGATAAATTCCTTGGGGGTTTGGGTGAATAGTGCATGTGATGGAGTTTCTTAAGGCCCATAATGCCTAAGGAGGATTTTAAAAGATCTTTATCATGGAAAAAGTGTAACATTTTTTTTTTTATGAATACATACATTTTGATTTAATATAAAGGTGTGGAAAAGTGGCTTGTGTAATCCTTTGTTCATTTAGGGGCCGCTAAAGGAATTATTATTTTGTGTGGGTGTTCCCATGGGACAATAAAGGAAAGTTTTGACATCAAACTATATGCAGGTGAGAAAGAGTCCTTGAAGTTGAATCAACTATTGAAATAGTAATAAGTTTATTTTAGTGAGCACGATGTTAGAGAAACACAAATAATCTCCTTTTCTTATTTCAAGTTAGACATGGTGGGAAAGACATTCCATTTTTTTAAGGCTAGGGAATGAACCAGTGATAAAATGGGAGATGTTTAAGGACATGATTAAGTGATAAAATGGGAGATGCTTAAGGACATTGATTAAGTCATGGTTCTATCCTACTCGCTATGGGAATGAACATAAGTTAATTTTTCTTTACCTTAGAAAAAGGAAAGGTTAAATATTGTAAGAATTCATTACAAAGTTTTAGAAGAAATATATCCGAAGAGATATCTCTTAAGAGTCTTGATATGTTTCTTAAGTACTTTGGAGATTTGCATAGTCATATTAAAAGACAAATGATGATTTTTAAACCTAAAACCAATGATAAGACTTGTGTGTGCATCGTAGATATTAGAAGAAATAATAGTTTAGTGATCAAAAAAATACAGAGCTACAAGAACACACACACCATTTAAATAAAAAGGTGAAAGGTAATGGCATGAACCTAATTATAGTTGCAACAAAAACACAAAACCCTAACAAGAATTGTATTCACTATAATGTGGATTGCTAGAAGAGGATAGTTGGAAAGTGTATCTAGAGCTAAGACCAAAATTGTCCAAACCACAATAGTAGAAGAAGGATACCTTTGGGTTGTATATGGAGATCAAAGGGTGGGAATAAAATCAATTATTGAAGGTAAGGTGCCTAAAACTTTAGTTTAAAGAGATGTATCATTAATTAGTATCATTCTACATGAGGAAAAAGAGATGATTGAACTCTTTCACTTGAAGATTTGATTGAAGAAAACTAAGCTAGATTGCTTGTTTGACTCTAGATCATAGTAAAATTTGATTTCAATGCAATTAGTTTAGAAAATATTGGATTGGAGGTTTATCACCATCTTCATCCATACCCAATCAGATGGGTGGGTAAAAATATAGAATTACGAGTAAAAAAAATGTAAGTTCATATTTTCTATTAGGGCATACTTCATTGATGAGGTAGAAGAATATGTCGTTCCATTGGATGTTTGTGGAATACTTTTTGGGGAGTCCTTATCTCTATGTCATCATATATTTAAAATAAGTGCCAACTAATAAAGAAATGTGAAATATGGTAAATCTTATGTTTTCGATGTACATACGAGAAAATTTAATCTCTCATTAATAAGTGTACAAGAGCCTAGGAGGCTACTTTGTACAAAGAATAAGTTTGTATTGTTCTTTTTTGAGAAGGGAAGAAGAAAGGAGGAGGTAAGATCGAGGTTAGTGCATCGATGGAGGGATGTCATATCAAGTAGAATTAGCAATTAGAACAATTGATAGATTTTTCCACCTAATATAAAAATTGAGCATGAGATTCAATTGTTTCTAGAAACTTCATTACCTAATGTTGGATCGTATACACAATCTATTTTTGAATTATATGAAGTGAAAAAACAATTGCAGCAGTCATTGAAAAATGTTGTCATAAATCTTAGTACTTAACCGTAAATGTCACCCATCATCATAGTACCCAAGAAGGATGGAAGTTGGATGATGTAACAACTTATCTAACCATTAAATCTCTAATACCCAGATGCACAATGGAAATAAAATATCAATTTAATCACCATAAACTGATAAAAAAAAGGAATACTGATTGCATAATTCACATGAGATTCGTGAGGAGCTTCTCTCACGAGAATTGATGGCATCGAATTAATTGCAACTCGAATTGTTGCGCTTCCAAGCTTCATCTAGCTAATCACAACAACAATGTGGAGGATGACTCTCCACCCAACCAACCCCTCAGTCTATACCTAGAGCCCCCAAACCATTAATCAACTATCTATACCAATGTCAAATCCTTACTTCCCAAGAATTCTTCTAAACCCAAAAACTAGAAATGCCTTCCACTCTTTTCCTCTTCTCTTACATATAATTCCTTCATCCATCCATGCAAAAGACATTGAAACTTCATGGATAGATTCCACTTACCATCATGCAAATTATAAATTTACCACCACGCGTGTTGATATATACTATCTCATACCATTAGTGAATAAGCATTGCTAACGAATATGAAAAGACAATGGCTTGTTTTATTGTTGTAAGCGCCATATTGTTGACAAGATTTTAAATGAAATAAAAACAAAACAAGATATCATCCCTAGAACAAGATTTCTTTATTTCTTTATTTAAGAAAGGGCCTATTTTTATAGATGATGTCGTAGTCAAGTGCCTTATTGAAGCTCTTTTCAATGATGTGACTTTAATGTTCATGTGCGCGCTTCCGAATTACATAAATCTGGAACACTCTGTCCTGGGAGAAATGATTTCCAATATCAGTTCGGTGCTGCCTAAGTCTAGCTACAGAAAGAACAAAATGTACTTCTGATGTCCAATCTAGCTACAAAAAGAACAAAATGTACTTTGAGGCCCGTTTTCATGGAGTCTTAGGGTATCAGAGAAAACACAAACCATACAATTACAACTCAGGGAGAAATTGCATTTGCCAAGGGCGCGATCACGAGATCGAATCCCCACAGAGAAAACAAAATCTGAAGCAGGTCTTATCCTACAGAACTAGGGGGTATGAACTTTTGATCTTTGCAGATCTTACCTTCTCCCAAAGTGATCCGTTGAGAAAGAGAAGGCACAAATTGCAAGTATTGTATGCATTTTGAGAAACAATCTGGACAGTGTTGTCCAAAGCTTGATGTAAAGATTGTTAATGCCAAATCATGCAACAACGAAGAATTCAGAGAGATAAAGCTCTAGTTGGATAAGGAGATTCCACTAAAGTTTTGGGAATTTGTGTTCTGGTCATAATTATGAGAATGAAGATTCATGCACTCTTCTTCCTTTTGAGGCTTTGAACATTCTGAGGCAGGTTTCTGAGACAACGTCGAAAGGGTTTCGAATAAGGCCAGAATCACTTATTTGGGACTGCCTTCCAGTGTCCCCTAATTGTACTAGGATCTCTATAGATTCAGTCAAAGCATCAAGAATAGGCATTGATGGAGCAACTAAAGTGCTGAAGAAAATCATCAGTGCAGTGGGAAGAATTAAAGAATCGAGAGAATTGTAGTTGAGGAGCTATTCTGTTTTCCGCAGGAGTAAACACTAGTGACAGTGCCTCTCATTTCTCTGGAAATGACATGAGGAACAATGGAGGGAAGGAGGTTACATCTGAAGTAACATCCGGTGGAGCGATCGCGCTTAAGCAGGTTCAAGGAGAGTGTTGCTCCAATCTAGAAAGGAAGAGAGACACCATTGAAATCGACTGGCATTTCAATTCGAGCTCTCTCTACCTATATTTCCCTCCCTTTTCTGTCAGATTTGCAAGGATTCGCCTGTGTTGGGCTTCGGTACCCACACAAAACTGGAAATCCGAGTGATTATTCACATGTTAATTTCATTGCATGTAACGATGATTATAACGGCACTGCTCAGAGGGACTTATATATAAGTTTATTCAGCTTGTACGAATCCGTCATGCAGGTGAAGGCTAAAATTTGAAACAAAATTCGATAATCATGGCGGAGGAGGGATGAATTCAGTCTTGAGTCTGTTCTAGATTCAAGTACAATCCAAGTGCGCGGAGAAGAAAGCCATATAGATAATATTTGAATATAGGGATGCAATCAAATTATACTCAGCCAATCCCTAGAAAATCTGAGGTAGCATAGGAAATAAACTAACCACTTAGATTAAGGATACAAACCTCGATAAAAACAGTAATGATGATCAGCGCTGGAACTCGCGCTGGAACTCGACATGGCTTAGTTCACTGGAGAATTTACAACCGTTGTTAACTATGACTACTAACACCAGATGGTTGAGTTCTATAATAACTGCTGTAATCATTCTTGAGCGAAAACGATCTTACCGAAGAGGATCGATCCCACAGTCGCATAGTGAGAAAAGGTGTTTCATAAACAATTAGGGATTTAGTCGACGCATCAAGCAATGTGAGAAGATTTCGTTCATTAATCACTTTTGCTGCAATGGAGTTAACTCCACCATGAATCTCACTCTATACCTTCCCCGAATATACGAAATGAAACTTAACTAACAGATTCTCAGGCAGTTATAGAGATTTGTTGGGTCCACAATCTTTAAACACAAGACTACACGAATTTTAGGAAGCAAAATTCTGCACAGCTGGTGATAACTACGTATGTTTTCATTAAAACATACCTAGTTATCAGCTTAACGAAAATCTGTAGCATAATAATGTACAAAACTACGAAAAAAAGTCATATTAGCTTCAATTCATAACATGCAAAAGCTTTTCTAACCTAACAGCCTTTCATTTTTTGAAAACCGAAACTCGGGTTTAAAAGCAAAATTCAATAGTTTGAAGAATGAGCTCCTAATGAAACTACACGAAAGCAACTGGTCTTCAGCAATATTTCTGGATTCTACTTTAAAACAACAATCTATGATCCACATCCCTGGCTTAAATAAATAATTCAAAATAAAACTGTAGCTGAGAATTCAAACTTGAAGGGATGAACAAAATAGGTTACAGCGTTTACTTATAGTGTAGCCTTAAATACACCTGAAGAACGATTGAACACGTAAAGTTTAACAGATTTGGATCGGATTATAGATGATATGCATTGGTAACAAAGCTTTGAATAAGGTTGATGGGCCGGGGAAGCATAAATACAACAGATTTGATGGAAAACAAAACAAAAACAGAGACAACATTAATTATACAAATGAACATAGTGATAATAGAATTTTTAATATTCAAGGGAGAATTACAATAGTCAAAACAGGTTTACACCATTCCTCACACTCATCCCACACCTTACATAGATATATAACATCTTTCAATCAATTACATAAAACTGATCACATTAATAAACACCTATTCATATTTTATTTTTAGCTGATTTGTTTCAACTGAAAGAAAAATAATAGGAGCCAAGAAATCTCCCCATATCCAATCCTTGGGAAATTAGTTGGCAAGTTTCAATCAACAATTTACTTGATATATCATGCCCAAATTTATTCATTACTTTTTCTGCAAGCACCACTGTAGCTTCTCTAACAATACTGGTTTTTGAACTAACAATACTGGTTTTTGAACATGTCTGCACAATTTTCTTGTGTATGGACCTTTTCCAAAGCCACTTCACCTTCATCAATTACTTGTCTTACAAAATGATATTTAATAGGAATATGTTTTTTCTTACTGTGATAAGCTAGATTTTCAGCCAAATGAATAACACTTTGCTATCGCAAAATAGCTTCACCTTATCATGCATCCTTCCAAACTCACCCAACAAACCTTTTAACCAAATTGCGTCCTTACAAGCATGTGAAACAACTATATATTGTGCCTCCGTAGTTTATAAAACAACAATGTTTTGAAGCTTTGACATCCAACTAATAGGTCCTCGTGCAAGAGTAAATACATATCCTGAAGTGGATCTTCTTTTGTCCAATTCACTTGCAAAATCTAAATTGACATAACCAAAGAATTAATCACTGCAACTATTATAGGTGATACAATAATTACTTGTGCCTCTAAGATACTGAAGCACCCATTTCACTGCTCCCCCAATTCTCTTTAACTGGATTTTTCATGTATATACTAACAACACCAACTACATGTGAAATATATAGCCTAGTACTTACCATCACATACATCAAACTTCCTACTGCATTAGCATACATTACACACTAGACATATAAACCTTTTCTTCATCATTACTAAAACATAAACTTGAAGAAAACTTGAAATGAGAAGTCAAAAGGAATTTTATTGGTTTCACATTATTCATTCCTAACCTCATAAGTATTTTCTCCACATACTGTTGTTGTGATACCACATCTTATCATTTTGTGTATATTCATGCCCAAGATTTATTTTGCTACTCCTAGATCCTTCATATAAAATGTCATAGCCAACTCGGCTTAACAACCGGTGAAAAAATTTCATGAAATTTAATACCTTCCTTTTGAGAATACCTTTTTTCTACGTCTCACTTTATACCTCTCAACTTTATCATCATCCCCCTTTTTCAGTTCGTAGACCCACTTGCAACCTACAACCTTCATTTCCTTTGAGAGTTCTACCAGGTTCCATGTTTTATTCTTTTCAAAGACATCCATTTCTTCTTTCATTGCTACTTTTCATTTAGCACTTTCAGAGACCTCCATTTCTTTGTGATAACAACTAGGTTCCTCATCATTAGAAATCAAAGCAACATAGGTAGCATAATAGTCATACCTCTTAGAAAAATTTCTAACCCGTGTACATATCTCCTTAGATATGGTTGTGGAATATGGACATTTTCCTGGTTATTTTTTGCATCCTCATTTTCTTACTCAAAATTCTTCATGAACTTCTTCATGCTCTTCCTTTCTCGTAGATTATTGAATCTCAATTTAAACCTGTTGAATTTGTGGTACTTCTCTCTGTTTCATTTTAACATTTACATTTGATTTTATGAGTGACAATTAATCAAATATGACATCTTTGTTAATGGTGATTTTGTGGGCAGTAGGACCCCACAATCTATATCCCTTAACTCCATCACCATAACCAACAAAACAAGCCTTTTTTATTTGGGATCTAACTTAGAACAATGATTCTTAGGAATAATAGCATAGGATTCACAACCAAAGATTTTAAGATTTGAATAACCATAAGGGTGACCTATCCATACCTCTTATGAAATATTACAATTTATTGCGACTGATGGTGATTGATTTACTAGTTAGCCTACTTTAAAAGCTCCTTCTTCCCACAGTTCTTTCTGCAACTTGGCATTACTGAGCATGCTCTTTTACCTCTTTAGAAGAGTCATATGCATTACTAAGCATGCTCCTTCTCTCTCTAGAAGAGTCCTATTCATACGTTCAACAACACCATTTTGTTGAGGAGTATACAATGTGGTTTTATGTATTTTGATCCCTGCTTCTTTGCAATAATTTTCAAATTTCTTAGATGTAAACTCACTTCCATTATTTGTTCTCAAACATTTGATTGACCTCCAACTACTCTTTTCAACCAAAACTCTAAATTACTTAAAAGCATTAAATACATCAACTTTTCCTTTTAGTACATAGATCCACATCTTTCTAGAGTAATCATCTATAAATGTTACAAAATATGACGATCTTGCACAAGTAACTTTAGGAGATGGTCCCCAAGCATCTAGATGGATATAATCAACAATACATTCACTAATATGTCTTCATGTTTTGAACTTTTGTCTATGCGATTTTTTATAAATACAATGCCAAGCAAAAATTCAAATTTAGAGATTTTAAGCTTGGAAGTAACTTATGGTCTATTTGTACCTTAATCCCTTTCTCGCTCATATGACTTAAACGTTGATTCCATAAACGAGTATATTCACTTGAACCTTCAAATACTACCGTTGCTTGATTTATTTCAGTCCTTCCTTCTAGATCATAAAGATTCCTGATCCTTTTAGTCTTCATAACTACTAAGATGCCTTTGAAAACCTTTAGTGGTCCACCTTGAACTGTACATTTATAACCACGAGAATATAGAACTCCTAAATAGATTAGGTTCTTTTTAATTTTGGTTACATGCTTCACATCTGTTAACATTCTTACAGTACCATCATACATTTAAACCCTTATATTACCAATCCTAATAATTTTACAAGAAATATAATTTCTTATAAAAACAACATCATCATCTATAGATTGGTAAGTTGAGAACCAATTTCTATGAAGACACATATGATTGGACACACTAGAGTCTATTAACCAATACTGATGATGATGTGAAACATTACAAGTAGATAATACCTCATCAACCATACCTGAACCTGAACTTGTTTCAACCGAATTTGATTCCTTTGTGGAGTCGCCTTAGGATGCTTGTTTTATTTTCCAACAATCATTCTTTAGATTCCCATATTTTCCAAAGAACCAACATTTTTTCTTACCCTTCTTTCCCTTTGACTTAGATCTTGATGTACCTTTCAAATTTTTCCCTCTTTCTATAGATCTACCTCTAGCCACCATTGCTTTTGATGTTCAGGTTTCTTGACTGGATTTTCTCCTCATCTTCTCAGTAAAAAAAACTCCCACAACAATGTCATAATCAATGACATCTATCGAGCTTAAGCTAATAGAGGTGAATAAATGATTCCAAGACTCGAGAAATGAACACAATATTGTAAATCGATTTTCTTCATCTTCAAATTTTACATCCATACTAGTCAACTAACATGTAAGAGTATTGAAAGTATTTAAATGGTCAACATTTTTTGTACCTTTTTTCGTTCACAAACTATTTAACTGCCCCTTCAGGAAGATTATGGTTGTCAAGGATTTTGTCATATAAATACTTTCCATCTTGCTCCATAAGCATGTTGTTGTTACCTCTCATGTGATATTAAACAAAACTTGATCTGCGAGACATAAATGAATGGTACTGAGAGCTCTTGCATCAAGATATTCTTAGTCCTTGTTTGGCATATCAACGGATTTCTTTGACCTACCCACCAATGCCTTTTGCAATCTTTGTTACAAAAGAATATCCCACATCTTCAACTTCCATAGCTCATAGTTATTTTTCTCGTAGAATTTTTCTAGCTCAAAATTTAAACTTTGTACTTTTTCCATTAACACAAACTCCCAAACCACAACTTATAAAACTAATCTTTTAATATGGAGGAACAATGGTATAGTTTCAAAGTTGAACACCAAAAATATTAATTAAAAGGTTTAAATCCATAAAATATTTAATATATAATGTATACCTTAAAAACCTTTTAAGAAAAATAATCGTCCACCTCAAATCCACCATAAAGGCGATCCACCGTAAAGGCGATCCTCCATAAAATATGTCTTGTGCATAATAAAAAAAAAATATTAGCTTTCATATCTCCATGAAAATTTGCTTTCATAAACCGATGTTCTATGGTTATCGCTCCCCCCACGAGGCGTAGGCACTGATGATAGATGATAAACAGGTTATCGCCCACCCCCCCCGAAGATTCTCAGGGAGTGATGATATCCATACTATCATCGCTCTTATCACCCCTCCTGCACGTCATGGGGAGCGATGATCCATGGCTATGGCGCCTCCCACAGGGCACAAGGAGAACTTATCCATAGAATTCAAGAAATCTGAAGTTTAGGAGCGATTATCACCTCCCTCGGACGAGATTAGGAGAGCCCAAGAAATATCGCCCCTGCAATGCTATTTTCCTCCATCCTCGGTCTCTTCAACGATATTGTCCTCCGTCCCTTCAACAAAAAACTCAGTCTTGTCCTCTCTTTTTATCTTTTGCGCTCTGATATCACTTGTTGGGACGCTGAAGCATAAAATTGATGAATAACAAAAAAAAAGGGACAAAAACAATCACACAAATGAACATAATAATTTATGTGGTAAAACCTTTTAAAAGAGGTAAAACCTTTTAAAAGAGAAACATCCACCAGGTAGTGATAATCAGCAGTATTTTTATTTTTCAAAGGAGAATTAAGAAAACCAAAATAGACTTACAACCATTCCTCACACTCATCCCACACCTTGCCTCTATGACATTATATAAATATATAACATCTTTCAAATAGTTACATAAAACTGATCACATTAATGAGCACCTATCCATATTCTATTTTTGGTTGATTTGTTTCAACTGAAGGCAGAATAATAGGAGCCAAGAAATCCTCCCATATCCAATCCGTGGGAAATTAGTTGGCACCTTTCAACAAAAGTAACTATCAACAACAAGTATCCTTTTTCCAAGATTGATGATTTATTGGATCAGTTAAAAAATATAAGTTTTTATGACAAAATTGAACCTCCAATCAAAAAATCACCAAATGAGGCAAAAAAGTCACCAAAAATCACCAAATGAGGGAGAAACAAGAGACTTTGGAATACATCATTAGAAACAAGACATGGTTTGTGTAAATGATTGGTTATGGATTTTGGATTATGCAATACACTAAAAAATTTCATGTATTTGATGAATGATACTACACCCATTTATAGGTTCTTTTGTAATTGTATATTTGGTTGACGTACCAATATTTAGTGCTCGTATGTGGCTTACTCCTACAAGTGTGATTGAAGAACAAAGTTTCGCAGGTGCAACTCAATATGTGAGAAAGTTCATTTCAATTATTCAGTAGGAAATACACCACTACAAAAAAGGGGAAAGTTTCATTGGAAAAAAAAATAGTTATTTTGAATAATTTAATAGAAAAATCAGTCATGCACAATGTTTAGCATGCCAAATTTGCATCAGCCTATATTGATTTAAATTGATTGGGTATGTGTGCTATGGAAGAATTCTTTAACTAAGGAGGGAGAACAATGTGCTACCATTTAGATTTGTTCTATGGGACAATGCTAAACTACCTACTAGTGAGAAGGGACTATTTTCCATGGTTCAAGAAATAAAGAAATGGAAAATCTATCTCATGTGGAAGGAAATCATAATCCATAGTGACCACCAACCATTGTAATACTTTCATATTCAAGGAAAAATGTAGTAGATAATGCATTATTAATGGATGAGATTTTTGTAACAATTCCACATAATTATGAAATATAAGAAATCTGTGATGAACAAATTGGTTAGCATGCTTTCAAGGCCACCTCTGCAAAATATTGCAACCATAGGAGTTATTACTTTGCTTGAGTCATTCACATATGAAATTCGAGTAAAGATTACATGGAGAAAACTCTTTTTGGAGATGTCTTTTAGCACCCAAAGGAGAAAAAATTTGTTGATCCAAATGAAAATTAATATCACATTCAAGATGGGATACTCTACAAGTTGGGTAAGTTGTGTATACTAATGGGAAGTAAAAATAAATTGATAAGGGAAGCTCATAGTTCTCGAATTGATAGACATTTTAGTGTTGGGAAGATCATTCCAAATTTATAAAAGTATGTTTATTGGCCTAATATGCATGAACATTTTTCCAAATTTCTCACACAAGAACATGTTTCCAAATTTATCATAATTGTAGTGTATGTTACAGCAGTTAGTAAGCCAAATAATAAGAAACTTGACTATACATTCCATTAGTGGTACCCATAATACCTTGGGAAAATATATTTATGGATTTTGTTGGATTTTTTCCCATGTGGGGGAGAAGACATGATTACCTATTTATTATTGTGGATCATTTTAACAAGATTTATGTGCTTACTCCATGAAAAGAGACTATCTTAGCTCATGAAGAAACTAACTTCTTATTTTCCACTATATGGGTACATTTTGTTTTTCCAAGTTCAATAGTGTTTGATCAAGACTAGACTATTGATGTTGGACAACATCATGGGAAAGGATGGATATAAAGATGAATGTTTCTACTAAATTTCTCCCTTATACTAATCGATAGATTGGAGTTGTGAACATAAGTTTTTGTCCAAATGTTGATAGGATATAACATCAAGAATCCAAATGCATGGGATGATGGGATTCCTTATATGTATTGGGGTTTATAAAAATGATTATATAATAAAAAATAGGGATATCGAGTAAAAATAAAGATATATTGGGAGGGGGTTTTACAAAAAGATTTTGGGAGGTATATCAATATTTAGTGAGATTAGGGGTATTTTTTAATGTCCCATGAACACAGACACTATGTAACAACTTCATTGAGTAAAGGTGTTGTGGGATGAACAAGTAGTTTATATTCAATGTTCTTACAACAAGGATATTTTTCTTCCACCTGGAAATCTCCCTTTGAGACCTATTTTGGTTATTTTCCACCCTCAAATTTCGATTTTGTTTATGGAGATTAGAAGAAAGAAATATAGGAAATGTTAGAGAATCAAAACAAAGTTGAAATGTTCATAGAGAATATTCGACAAGTTCATTTGAAAGTGTAGGATTATGTAGAGAAAAATCAATGGAAGTACAAGCTCAAACATGACCATCATAGGATTGATCAATTTTTTTTTTCATGGATATAGTGTGGCTTTATCTTAGAAAATAATTATTGCATGGGGTAGCTAAGAAATTGAAGACTCTAAAATATCGACCATTTGATATTAAGCAAGTTAGTTCCAATCCTTTCAAGATAACCCTACCTCTTTATATAAGAATGCATTCAATGATCAATGTGGATAACTTGATATTATTCAAACTATTATTATTGGATGGAAAGAGGAAGAATAAGTTGTGTCTATAGTAGAATATTATACAACACATGTACTTTAAGAATTTGAAAATAACACAATTTTATAGAAGACGGTTTGGGTGATTCACAATCAGAAATGTGGCAAATTAGCCTTAAGGGATAGACTCTAAGGAAATCCCACAAGTATGAGAGAAACTAGGTTGTAAACTGGTTTCATAATATTTCCTTAGAACATTTTGAATATCAAAGACTCTCGTTCAAGAGGTACAATACAAATGGATCCTTGACGAATAGAAATGTCTATATTTTTATTTCTTTGGTACATATTATGTTGAATAACATATTTTTTTCATGCTAAGTGTACCCCTGATGATTTGGCAATAGTGACGAGGTGAGTAGTGGGTGCATGACAAATTACAATGATATGAATTCTAATGTAAGGTAATCCCCTTACCAAGCCTAATGGTACTAGATTCTATGCCATAGTATTGTGAGCTTGACAAAGTTACTCAATTCTACATTTGGAAAAGTCATTCCAAATGTCTTGTTACACTTGAGACCTCACCTTAGTGTAAGGGATTTCATGGATATAGCTTTATCCCTTATTATACCATATGAGGACCCATTCCAAATATCTTGTTACACTTGAGGCCTCACCTTAGTGTAAGGGATCTCATGGATCTAGCTTTATCCCTTATTATACCATATGAGACCCCACTACATTACATGGGAAAGCCACAAAAAGTATCCCAACTACATTGTTTGGGAGTGACTTCAAGGACTTCGGGTTTCACAAAGCTACCTAAAGACTTTTTTGGAAAGATAATTTATAGGGATTGACAAAATTATGATGGGCCTCCATTGCAGTTAAGATTTCATGGAGTTATTGACCCAACTCAATGATTGGAATAATAATGCCAATATATTAGATGAAAAGAAAATAGTGACCTCATAATGACTAAAGAAAATACTTATCAACAAAAAAAACAATGACGTGAGGAAAATACAAAAGGGCCTAAAAGGTTTCAAATGAACATACATATAAAAGTTGAACCAAAAGAGATACTTATAAAAAATAAATACTTAACAACAATGACTACGCCATGGAATCCTATAAATATGAAGACATTGAAGGAGATCGACTTGGGCGACTCCATTAATGTGTTGTATGGAAGCAATTTTTATGGTGCTTGTATGTTGTAATATGATGAGAAGATGCTAGATCAAAGGATGAAACAAAGGGATTTCACAATCGCAATTGTTGCCTCCCCTGCCGTTGTCTTTGCTGCCTGTGCCTCTCCTGTTGCGATGGTTATTGGTTGATCCGGTCCTTAGAATAGAAGGGATTGTTACTAGCTGTCCCCACTAAGCGTGATTAATGAAGTTAATCCTTTAGTAAGCTAAGGAATTCCTCCCGTTGAGATACTTTAGGGAGTTCTTAAAAGGTTGGTTTGTAGTGGTTGAGATATAAGAACGGTTTCATAATTCACATCGATTTATATGTAAACATTCCTTTCAATAGTGAGAACGAGTATACTAGATCTTTCCTATATTTTTTTTTGAATGTTTCTTTTGTGTATTCTCTTCTTTTATTCTATGGATATGTTCATAATTTTTTCTTGTAAATAAGTTGCATATTAGTAAGAATTTTAGAGGGATAAACCTCAATCATAGACTAGTTAAAATATGGTTTTTGGTATGCATGTGATCCATCAAAGATTCAACTACTAGAAATTAACTAGTGGACAATTAGTCAAATTCCTGGTTGGATATTAGTATACTAATTCAATTGATCCTAAGTTAGCTTAACCCAATCTACTTGTTTCATAAACCTTAGTCAACCACTAAATCCATTGAATCATACATCCTTTTCATAAGAATATCTCATCATACATATCCAGTGGAATTACTGATTCAACATCCATGTTGGGTGATGTCTTGATTAGTTAGTAGACACCATGCAAGTTCCTTCAATGTGGAAATATATGTGTTTTTCTCTTCTTCTATTCGAAGCTAGCAAGAGTCGATTTTTTTTTCACATTCATTTTTGTAACAGATTTCTAAATTAACCACAATAGGTTAGGAATAGAAGAACCCTTTACAAAATGTATAAATACATGTAATATCATAAGGAAATGAGTTCAATTCTCTTCTCTTTGTTCAATCAATAGTTTACTTGTTATTCTATTCCATTCGATTGACTCAGTTCACCCCCATTTGAGGTTCTTTCTTATAGACTTTCAAGACCAACTTCCAAAGAGTAATAAAAAATAAATTGGAGTTTATCCCTTTAGGTTTCTCCATTACTAATTCATGGCTTATGTATTCATATGATTGGTATTGTTACTTTCTTTAGATCAATCTTATTTGGTTATTTTATGTATTTGGTTTTTATAAAAGTATAACATTCACATGCTAATACCATAATAGATATTGATTCATTCAATTGACTCTATTGTCCCCTATCTTCACTTAAATAACATAAATCATTGGTATTAGAATGAAGTGTCTAATAACAACTTACATATCAAAATCCATTGATATAGCCTTGATAAAACTTTCTTTCATAGTTAGAAATCATATGATCATTCAAGCAAGCTCAAAGAAACAATTTTTAAACTTTCCCTTACATCCTACTTCTAAGTATTTATCTATTCAATGTCATAGATCTAGACTAGAATATAATATAGAGAACATGAATACCTCTAGTGAGACTAGACTACTCCTAGAATGAGCTATCCCTCCCTTGGCAAGGAGAAGATATGCAAGAGAATTAAATGAAATTCATGTTTGAATCTCCAATACCATGGGTTCTTCATAGAGTAGCAACCCAATAGTAACCACCTTTAGTGGGGTTAACCCCTTCAAGTTTCAAATGTATTTATACATACTAAATCTATAAGGAAATATTGATGCACAAGAAATAGATAATTGGATATAACAACTTGAGTCCTACTTTTATCTTAACAATCTTTCCAAGGATTATATCATCATCATAACTTCCTTGAAAATGTATACTTTTGCACACTACTAGTGGGGAATTATTTCGACTAAGCATAATGAATCAACTAACCGCATTAACACATGGAATACATTCATTAAGAATGTAACCAAAAAATATTCTACATATTTATTATCCAATCAAGAAAATATTTATACATAAGTTTTCCTTTAACTACACAACAAACGCGCGAGGGAATATCTCAACTACACTCATAAATATGATCTAATAGTTGAAGAAGATCTCTCGCAGCCAACTAGATCTAACAAACCCAAACCAAATCTAAAGTAAGCATTAATTATAACACCCTCTTTTAATGCTTACACCATGAAGAACAATACTCAAAAAAAATAAAGTATGGTCTTCATCGACATCTAGATCCACTTTTGAAATATCATAGACAATGTTATTTCGCACAACCATTCACTTGCGCTATCACTTGATTCATTGAAGACACAATTTCTTATGACCATCAATAATGTATTTATAATGACTGAGGATTCTTGACATACTTCAAAAAAAATTTGAATCATCATATTGACATACTTCCATCTCTTGAAATACATAGCTTGTTGTATTCACCATTATAAAGGAAAATAGTATAGATATTGAATGTATCCAACGATCAATCATACAACCTAACCTTTTTCACATACATAATCTCACAAACATACAAAGATACCATTAATCATTGTACTTGGAGCATTGAAGTACAACAAAAACCACCAACTTATGACAAATTGTAGACATAATCAAACCAATGATGTATTCTTGTGACACCGAAATACCTCAAGAACCTAATTGCTGAGATTTCTGTGGTGAGGAGTGTTTTCAGGCGGAATCAGAAGAACCACAGTATTATCAATTGAGTGTCGACGTTTCAGATCCATATCAGGATCCATCATCAGGAAAAGAAGCCCGGTGTTTAATTGTGAGAAGAGAGGGTTATAAATATCTAATGTAGACGGGAAATTTTAGTGTCGGCTAGAGTTTTAGAATAGGTTTAAGTCAAATTTAGGGTTTTTTTAGATATCTTTTTTATTTTTATTTTTAAAATTTAATTTAATTTTTTTTTTAATATATATATTTTTTTTTGTTTAAAATACTTTATTAAGATATTTTATATTTTATTTAAATTTTAGATTTTATTTAAAATTATTTTGTAATCATCAAGGTGTTATTTAGATTTAATAGGTAATATAAGTGTTTTTCAATTAAATTTTTATTAAAAGCTCAATGTTTATTAGTTTTGTTTTATTTAAGAGGATCCTAAAAATATTATAAGGTGTTTAGAGTTTAATATTCTTTTAAAATGTTTTAGTGGTTAAATATGTTAATGAGTGAAAATTAAGTCATCTAAAAGAGCTAGTTGTATTAGGTTTTGATTAGTGTTAGTTAGGTTTTTTGGGTTTGTTAATCTTAATTTTTTAGTGTTTATTAATAGATTAATAAATTATTATTAAGGAAGAGTTATTTACCTGCTTATTCTTTTATTTTTATGAATCACAGGGAGCGAGTTTTCACTTAACTCTAAGCCATTGTCTTTCTTTAGGTTTCTTGGGTGCTTACGGATTTCGATTGCTTCTCTAATACATTGTTTAAAGAGGTGTTCTTCTTTGGCCAAAATTTTGGTGTCTTCTAGGCGAACGCAATGTTTAGTTTTAAGGGAATGTTCTGCTAGGGCGGAGGTGCGTATGCGTTCATTCTTTATGTCATCTCCTTGTTCTTTGATCCTAGTATGGAAGGAGCGACCTATTTCACTGCTGTAGCATTCTCCACAGGAACATTCTATTTTGTAAATTCCCTTGCTTTTGTGAGGGTCAAGTTTGTCTTTAACAGATCTCAAATTTGGTTTTCTGGTTTCATGTGGTTTGAAGGAGGTCTTGATCTCTTTCTTGTTAAGGATCTTCACAATCTTATCGGTAACTCCTTCGATGTAAGGTAGGTAGGCCTTTCTATTGGGGTTCTGGTCTTCTAGGGAGTTAGAGTTTTTGTCGGTTTTTTCTAGGGCTTTGTTTATTGCGTTTGTGATGTCTTTATGTTTATAACCTATGTTTTTAACGACAATTGAGAGGTGGTCTTTTTCTTGTTCTAGGTGTGTCTCATCAGAGATTCTTATGGCTCCTGTGGCTAGAGTTTTTAGGACACCTAGTTTCTGGTTAGAGTGGTGATGGGATTTGGCGTGGAGATAGTTTTCAGTGTGGGTCTTTTTTCTATAGACTGCATACCCTAGTTTCCCATCACTTTTTCTACTGATTAGAACGTCTAGAAAGGGGATGCTACCATTTTCTTCGAGCTCCATAGTGGGTTTTATTTCTTCTGAGATGTTGTTAAGGTGTTGAAAGAAATGTTGTAGTTTCTCTTTCCCATGTGGCCATATTACATTAGTGTCATCGACGAATCTCTTCCACATTGTTAGTTTCAGGGGAAGGGAGTCTAGGGCTTTCTTTTCAAAGTTTTGAGGGGAAGGGAGTCTAGGGCTTTCTTTTCAAAGTTTTCCATGAAAAGATTGACAACAATGGAGGATAATGGGGATCCCATCGCTACTCCGCTAGTCTGTTCATAGAATTCTCCTTAGTAACTGAACAACATTGAGCAGAGACAAACCTCCGCAAATTTAGTTGTTTCTGGATCAATTACTTCTTTTATAATGTAGATGGCTTCATCTAAAGGGATTTTTATGAAAAGGAAAACTAACCTAAATTATGTTACTTTGTTTTATAAGTGGTTATCCATAATTCATTTCACAAACCAAAAATAAATATAACATACTTGCAATCAATCAAAAAAATGTTATGCTACTAATTACTGGCTTCTTCTTTCACAAATATGCATAGAATAAATTTTGTTATGTAAATGGGGTAGAAAACCTCTCCGATAGAAGCACACACTCCAACTCTTTCGTTCTCCTTGGATAATCTTGGGCACAAACAGCTCGCAATTCCTATCTCAGTATTATCGAGCATGATCTCTTTGATTGAGGACCGATGGTCTCGGGTTTGATCCTTCAAGAAGAGCAGCGCATCGATGCTCCTTGGAGAGGTGAACCCATAGGTGGCGGACAAAGAGACGCGTCATTAATGTGGACTCGATGAAACATAGTCGGTCGACGAAGACAACAACCGAAGGAACAAGAAAATGGTGGGAGTGCACACACATTTTGACTCTTGTGTACGCCAATGAAGCAGCCGACCACGATCTCTTCGTCGTCTCTCAACCTGGTAATCGCTCGTACAACCCAGGGAAGCGTGAGACGATGGACTCGTAGAAATCTGGATAGAGAGTGTTAGATTACTGCAGTATAAAAAAATTCCTTCTCTTTTCGTCCAGAATCGCGTATCCTTCTTTCTCACAATTGTGCCGATTCATGCAAT
>JASDQU010817925.1:0-10828 GCA_032191745.1 Picea mariana
CAAGTACAAATCAACTTGATCAACTAATCTTACAAGAAACATTGTTTGCAAGTTACAATTTAACTTCAAATGCTCCATGATGTGTTGAGTTTGAAAACTTTGATTTGTCCATTACTGATGTGGTTGACGAATTGAATTCTTGAGAATGTTCTTCACATATGCTTGATCATATGTGCTTGATTGTCATTAATTTGTGTGCCTGGATTTGATTTCCTTGTACTCAATGTATGATGCGTTAAATGATACATTACAAACGTGTTTATGTCAAAACTAGACATTAAACATCATAAAACAACCATGCAAATATTCACCACCGAACATAATTACAATGTCCTTAGACCCTCTTGTTCAATTTCAGGACAGGTCTAGGATGAGAGTGACCACCAAGAAAAATGATTTTATTAAGATATCCTCTTTTCAACCACAATGATGCACCCATAATTTACAATGCAATTCAACTTATATTTGATTCTTACAAAGTTGAATTGATCTTCAAATTTCTCCATATAGCATTTTGAAAAATCAAACAAGAGTTCTCACTAATGAAAATTTGACAAAAAAGACAAATATCCACTCAAGATATCCTTTTAAATTCCAAATCACACAAATCCCCCTTCTTCCTTGTCACTAATGCTCATTCTCATTTACTAATGGAAAACATATTACATTCACTCACCTTAATGATTAAAAGGTTTTAAGTTCTCTTTAACTCCACCTTTATCACTTTTATCCAAAAGTGAAAATATCATAAAGTTATACTTCAAATTAGTGTTAGAATTATGACATTAAAAATGAGATCATATTCTCATGGAGGGAACACATTTGACTAAATTCATTGATCATTTCATTGTTCATTGGACCGAGAACTGGACGATGCATGTTGTTCTAGTAGCCTGAAAAGAGTGAGACAACACCCTTATTTTTCCTTTCGGCTTCCACTACAAGTAATGATTTATTGTCATGGGCCAATCCAACAAGGGAAAGGCCACCAATTAGGAAATGGTTGACTATTATATCCAAACCCTTGCTAAGTTCTTAGGAATTGAGGAAGTAACAAAAAATTCCATCTACAATGTATCCTGCAAACGATACTTAGATTTGGATTCCAGATCGACAAGGAAACCTTCGTTTGGAGATTATGGAAATCAAAAGATCCATAGGTGAAAGAACTCCCTCGCAGATTTCCTGAGGCTGATCTTGATGAGATCGATTGCATATCTGATACAAAGGGTCTCAGCTGAAATTGTGTTGCATTGCAATGATCCGATCTGAAAAGAAAGATCTTGTCTCAAATAGAAAGTTGACAAACAAAAATCCTCACCACAAAATAACTTGTTAGTATCAATATTTGCAGTGTCAAATTGTGGTCTCAAAAGGCACTATAGGAAGTTCCAAACCTCGGTAACAAAATTCACTAAAGTAGCACCGCAACTGTTCTATTTTTCTCCATATGATTTCCTATTTTATTCTACTACTCCTGTCACTTATTTGAAACATCCATTTCCAATGCCATCAAATAACTTCAAACTCCAAGTAATTGACAACAAGATTACTAGGATTTCAGCCCAAAACTATGATCAGACGCTTGATAGAGGCACTTCTTAAGTATTTCTTAGGGTTTTGTATTTTGGTGTCGGATGGGTCAGGAAAAGATAAAGCTTCTGTAAGAAAAAAGAGTAAAAAGAATAATAAAGGCCAAACCCTACAATCATATATGAATGGGATAATCTCAAGATAATACAAATTCATTCTCAAACCAAGCAAAAAAGAAGAGTTTGCAGTTTGAGAATTTTACCTTCAATGAAAATCCTAAATTTTGACTGATAATGGAATAAATTTTTTGTTTCCTCGTATTTAAGTTAAAATTCCTCTTTTTTTTATGATTAGTTGTAACCTAGGCAAGGAAAGATGTTAAAAATTTTCAAAATTGGTTTTTTGTATGTTTCTACAGGAAGTTCTCGCAACTCTCCACACAAAAAATGAGGGATTTTCTGGAAATGACTGTTTTTGCAGTCAATTTCAAACTCACACTCTGACCATATGAAGAGATATTTTGAAAAATTGAAAGAGGTTTTTCTCAAACATGGACTCATCTCAAAAGACTACCCTCATGTTTTACACAAGCGTCATGGTTCTGGAGATACAAGCAGATCTTTACAACTCATTTTCCAGATTTGAAAATACATGAATTTTCTTGTTTTAGCCATCTTCTTTGGGAACATATTACGAGGATATGGAGAGGAATTATTGAAAAATGAAAGAGGATTTTCTCAATCATAGGTTCATATACAAAAATCTATTTCAGTTATTACATAGGTGTCATGGTTTGAGAGATACAAACATATCTTTTTAGCTCATTTTTCAGATTTTAAAATTCTGGAATTTCCTGTTTTTAGTCATTATCTTAGGGAACAGATTCCAAAAAGATGGAGAGGTATTTTGTGAAAATTAAGGAAAATTGTTTCAATAATAAGATCATCTACAAAAACCTCTCATTTTTCACACAACTATCACGATTTGAAAAATATGTAATGATCTTTGAGACCTATGTTTCCATAGTTTGCCAATATTTTGTTGCTCCAGAATTCTAGATTTGTTTTTGAAGTTCGTGAAGATAGTTATCCCAATTGATGAGATCAGCTCAAAATATGATTTTGAGGTTGGGTATAAGATATTTATACCTCATATCATGCAATCCAATCATATCTTTGCACATTTCTAGTGGGTCAAAAACCAACTCCTAGAAAGTAGGAACCTACCTGATTTTGTAGATTTCTTATCCCAAAAGTGTTGTAATTTGTTTCTATATTTAAATAAGGTTGGATTTCGACCCCCTTAACTTTTGGATCTCAAATGTAATATGTAATTTCTATATATTATGGTGAAAAACACAAGCAAAGGGAAATGATTCATTCAGAGGGAGAGCTTGGGATGGAAACTTGATATATTATTATAAAAACATTTTTGTTCACGAGACCTCTATGTAAAGATATCGGCTGCAAATAAAGCCAATGGTCAGTTTGTTCTCTAATTCCGTGTAAATCACCTTTTCTTGTTCCTTTGCTCGAATAGGCTATGCTGCTATCGATTATACATACACATTTTTTTGTGCTAAGAAGGTTTCTATATAGGGTATGTTGTAACTTTTTCCACAGAGTTATTTGAGTCTTTAATTCATGTTTCAAAAGGTTTTCTGAATGTTGAATTATTTCTCTACTATTAGACATATTTAAGAACATGATTTTTTTTATTATCTTACAGTTTTTTTTCTCATATTTCTTCATCACATCCCACTATCTCATTTTTCTGATCTAGGTTTTATCAACCTGATTTGTTGCACATAGAAAATTGGCACAAAGAGCCTAATCACAAGCCTCCATATTTGATCCTACCACTCTCAAACATTTTAAATCTAAAACTGTATTGAGCATTTTGAAACAAGGTGTGCTAGGCTTGACTCTTTAGTAGTCAAGAGCCAACTTATAGCGCTAACATCTTTTGGCGCCGCTGCCAGGAAACAAAAAGAACAAAGTAATCTTAACTAGGAGAACGACATCAATCAGATTCTCTTCTTGATGGTGAACAAGAAGTGAACATATATCAGGCTGCATATCATTCACCCAATGTCTCTACAATCTGAGACTCCATTGGAGGAAGAATCCTATTGATAGAAAAATGAATGCATAGAAGGAAAAACTCTGGTATCAGATCATTAGCTTTCTCCATGAACTTTTGTTCTTCTTTGTCATCTTGTTCCTGTATTTCCCTTTGCATGTAAAGAGGATCCTCCTATGCTTTGTTTATTCATATGATTGCAAGCCTACAAATGAATATTATCCCCTAGGTAATGAATATTTGTCCTCTTAGTGCATTATTGACCTTGATTTAATCCCATCATGTGAACCTATTGAAAAAGCTGAGGTTTATGTTTCAATTTCTCCTGAAATTGACTCGTATTGTAAACCTGTGGATTACAAATTTGATACACCTTTTGACATCCCAGTTGAACCTTGCAATCAACCAATTGACCTTTGTGTTCCACCTTCTGAAGTTCAATTAAGAATCAGAGATTTTTTTAAACCTCTCAAGCTGCCTCCTATCCTAAATGCTCACCCTCTTATGTTCTTTGATTAACTTCATGTGTTTAAAGGAGATGATAATATTGCAGTCGATAAACACATGGAAGATTTTGAGGATTTCATTCATGATTTCGAAATCATGCACGAGGATGTTATCTTAAGGTTATTTTCCAAATCCTTGGTTGGGGATGTTGCTTTATGGTTTAGAAATATGAAGGCTTGTTCTATTTGTTCGTGGACTGATTTTCATCGTGTATTCCTGAGATATTGGGGTGAAAAAAAATATGTTGATCAATATTTGATTTAACTTAATAATATGAGAAGAGGGAAGGAAGAATCCCTTGCTACATTCAACGAGAGCTTCCATAATTTTTATTACAGTATGCCTTTGGATATCTAGCCTTTTGAAACTATTGGCATGGTATATTATATGCTAGCTCAACATCCTAAGTTGTTCCTTTATCTTAGAGAGAGGAAATCCTCATCCCTTGAATAAATTTTACTAATGTTGAGGGGATCGAGGATAATTTTCGAGCCTGTGGGAGGCTGCCAAAGTAGTTTTGGGATGAAAATTTTGAACAAAGTAGAGCTTATGATCAACAAAAATCAGATTTGGATGCAGATCAAATGGAAGAAGGATATGGATAGGAGGATGTTTATGAACATAAGTCAGATTTGGGAAAGATTTCTCCATCATTTTCAGATTTCAATTCTTTTTTAGGTCTTGAAATTGATTTTTCTACTAATGAGAATGCAAATTTATATGCTCATAACTTATACCAACAAGGTGAATTTACAAATACAGTTAACTATTTTTCTAGTTATGAGCCAAGAGTTGATTGTGTTTATGAGGATGATCAYGAGGGTCATTTTTCAAAGGATAATTTTCTTTGCGGAAGGTTTCCAACTGATTATAGTAGGAACCCTTTTAATCCTACTATTGAAGTGTCACATGATTATTTTGTTAAGGAAACAACTTTTGCTCCAAAGCACCCGGCTTTTCATATAAGAAATAAACAGTCTTTGCTTGTTTATGATGATCTCCAAGATTATATGTTTTCAAGTTTTGATCAGGGATTTGTACTGCATGATCAAAGAAATTTTGTTGCTCTTGATCGTCATAAGAAAGGGTTGTTGTTGTTGAAGGAAAAAGGAGTTCACCTTTTTCTCAACAAAAGAGAATTCATGCAATGGAATTCATCTCATCTAGATCAACAAGTTTGTGATCTTGGTTTTGAAGACCCAGTAGCACTAATGTTGGAGTCTTATTTTTTAAATTATTTGAAGATTTCAGATTTCATCATATCACTGGCATTTGAAGGTGAGTATGGTTTTCCAAAGAATTTATGGTTGTTGTTATATCTATGTTGTTATCCATTAATCAGTTGTAGACATGTGATTCTATCAGTTGTGAAGCTACTTTCATGGMTGCTATGGAAATTTTCTTTTACTTGAGAAAATTGGAGAGCTGGTTAGACTAGAGTAATGTAGAATGAATAAGATCTCTTTCTGAGAATTTGGTTTGTTTCAGTTTGTACAGTATGGGAAAACTAAAGTATGTAGCAGTATATTTTGTTTTCAGCAGTATGTTTTCAGAATTTGAATAAGTTGCATAGGTTTGGAAGGTGGCAAATGACTCCATAGCCCAATGAGTAAGGCACAAGTCTACAAGTTCTTGGCAGATCATAGGGAGCATGCCATCCACAATGGAGCCCATGTTAGTATCAATATTTGTAGTGTCAAATTATGGCCTCAAAAGGATCTACAGAAATTTCTAGACCCCGGTAACAAAATTCAATAAAGTAGCACTGCAACTGTTCTATTTTTCTCCATATGATTGCCTATTTTATTATGCTACTCCTGTCACTTCTTTGAAAAATCCATTTCCAATTCCATCAAATAAATTCAAATTCAAAGTAATTGACAACAAGATTGTTAGGATTTCAGCCCAAAACTATGATTAGATGCTTGACAGAGGCGCTTCTTAAGTATTTCTTAGGGTTTTGTATTTTGGTGCCGGACGAGTCAGAAAAAGATAGAGCTTCTGAAGGAAAACATAGTAAAAAGAATAAGAAAGGACAAACCCTATTGTTGGTATTGAAAGTCACTCCTAGATTATAGTAGGAGCAGATCCCGACGCCCATCAGTTTATGTCACAATTTTGTTTTAAATGGGGTGATCGGATGTGAGTGAACTCGGAACAATATCATTTAACTCAAAAAACTAGGCTAGAAATGCACAGGGAAGTGAGGGCCATAACTAACTTTAGTCAGGAATTTGAGTTAAAGCAAGATTAGAGGAAAGACTAGGGAGAAAAGAGGGGAGACTGCTCTGGGCATCAGGCCTTCCAGCAACTCGGGAAATAAAAACGAGACACTAAAATGTGCCTAAACGACATAGTTACAACTGCACACTGATCAAACCTATCATATTGTGCAATCACAACCATTCGGCTGGATCCTCCAATTCCAAATCATTCAGTGTAAGATGAAAAAGATAACGTGAGAGACTGCTTAACACTGGTGTAGAGATTGCAGTGACCAACCATACGTCATCCTACAATGTGCAACCCTTGGCTGGATCCTCCAATGTCGAGTGTTTTAAAAAGCTAACAAACAAAATAAAAAGGAAAGAGAAGATGACTTCCATTAATTTGACAGTCTCAAATCAAAATACATAACCATAGCTTCCTCGGAAACTTTATAGTTGGGAGCGCAGCTCAACCATCGATCCCCTACAAAAATGGCAAAGTTGCCTACATATACTCGAAGAAAAACAACAATAGCAAAACCAAGAACACTGTATTAAAAACATTGTGTCTGCATGTCCACTGACAATCTGCACATGCAGTCTCTAGATGATCGTGCACTTATGACAGACACAATTGAACTCCTGACAGTCCTGTGGATGAACTGACGTTCCTTTAATTCATCGCCGGACTTTCCATTTATGGCAGAGATGATGTCTAACCACCACCAACTACCTCAATAACTGCTTCCTTGGGATTGAGAACGACCCGACCAACTCTGCACTTTTGAGGCGTGGAAGTCTTCACGCACTATCACTTGGATCGGCTAAACGACCTGATGGATAAGACATGGAGGCCAGTGCGAAGGTTGGGGCGCATAATTGGAAATAGTGAATGGGTGGAAGTGACATGGAACACAGGGCTCAAGTGGATAAGGAGTGGAGACGGCCATACAGATGAAGGCGACTGGGAGAGAACGAGAGACACATGGCAGGAGGTGATTGGGTGATGATATGGAAAGGGGATAGGTGGATGGAGGGAAGAGGGTTGTGTAACTTGATGATGAGGCGAAGAGCCATGGAAAAATGACAGGGAAACCGCAAGGTGACGGGCCTGAGGGAAGGAGGAAAGATGAGTTGGAGGATGAGGGGAAGAACACCTGGCAGAAGATGACAAGTGGGAACGAGAGAAAAAGGGGAAAAGGGATGGGCCAGGATGGCGCTAAGTGGAAGGTGTACAGTGGAAGGTGGATGATATTGGAGAAGTGACAATGTGGGGCCTGTCGAATGCCACCAATTCCGGACCCCCCCTCCCCTTGTTAAAGGTAGAATTGCAAGGGGGGTCCGGAATCCAACCTTGACCGCAGATCTGGGTGCTCTGATCTAGGTCGTTGAGAGATTCGTAGCCAATTCTGGACCCCCCCTGCCTTAAAGGTAGAATGGCGAAGGGGGTCCAGAATCCAATCCTGACTGTAGATCTGGGCACGCAGATTCTGGCCGCCTAGATTTGCTCGCCGCTTACCCAAATATGCAATTGCGCCCCAACTTAGGATAAGTGGGTCTTTACTCCGCTCTTTGCCCTCTTTTCGCCAATGGGGGGTGTCTTTTAGGAAAAATACCCCTCTTACATGTTTAGGTGCTAACATTGGGCTCCATTGGGCTCCAGGCCTGTTTCTCTGTGACCGGGCGCCAAGACCGTGGGCCCAACTCCTGAGCGCTTTCGGTGCTTCGTGTCTCACAGCTGGGAGGAGGCTGATCCTCAATCTTCAAAGTCATGATGGGAGAAATGCTGACATGGCCTAATCGGGGGCCATGCGTCCCTTTGGATGGACGGCCCAGATTATTTCGGTGAGACTGTGGGCCCGAGTCCTGGACGGCTTCGGAACTTCGCGCCTCGCGACTGGGAGGAGGTTGATCCTCGCTCTTTAAAGTCACGATGCGCGAAGAGGCGATAGAGCCTAATCACACACCACGTGTCCCTGTTTGATCGGACGACCCAGATCATCTCGGCAATATTGTGGGTCCAACACTGGGCACCTTTGGCACTTCGCATCTCGTGGCTGGGAGGAGGTTGATCCTCGCTCTTCAAAGTCGCGATGCACGAAGAGGCCATAGAGCCTAATCGCACACCACGTGTCCCTATTTGATCAGATGACTCGGATCATCTCAGCAATATTGTGGGCCCAACACTGGGCACCTTCGGCACTTCACGTCTTGCGGTTGGGAGGAGGTTGATCCTCACTCTTCAAAGTCGTGATGCGCGAAGAGGCGATAGAGCCTAATCGCACACCACGTGTCCCTATTTTATCGGACGGCCCGGATAATCTCGGCAATATTGTGGGCCCAACATTGGGCACCTTCGACACTTCACGTTTCGCGGCTGGGAGGAGGCTGATCCTCATTCTTCAAAGTCACGATGGGCGAAGTGGCGATAGAGCTCGATCGTGTGCCATGTACTCCTCAGGGATGGACGGCTGAGATATTTTTGGTGATATATAAGTGCTATCCATTTCGATAATCTTGGTGCAACTTTGCTAACTGTGATTACCCGTCGATTGTCGATCTTCTCTATAGATGGATCTTAGCCGTTGACAACATAACTTCGCCCGCTCACTTGATTGGTAACCAGAAACAAGATTTTTCTGTGCTACGCTTGGGCACTTGTCGTGCAGCCTGCAGACTTGGACACTCTTATGCCCAAGACAAGAATTGTTGCTAACATTAGGGTCCATGGGGGATAGAGTCATCCCTGCGATGCTCTAAGAACTCATTTTGCAGCTTCAGTGCCTTGCTATTGGGCTATGGAGTCATTTACTAAGCCGAAAAATAAAAATAAAAAATAAACAAAGAACCAAAAGGACAATATTTACAAATAAAGGAGCCGTCTAAGGCTCAAACAAAACATTTCTTCAGAAAATGCCCATTTATTGGGCTGTTAAAAACCTCTTCACCCTCCAAATCCTGCAACCTGTACATGTTATTTGAGAAAATCTCAGAAATTTTGAAGGGCCCGATCCAGAGGGCATTGAACTTGTTGTGTTTGCCCTTATCATGTTTGGGTACATCCCACTTAAGTACCAAATCCTCGATCTCGAACTCCTTCTTCCTGACCTTCCTGTCAAAAGCTTGTTTGACCTTTTGCTGATGACTATGAGTTGCGCCCATCACATGTTCCCTGATCTTTTGTACTTCCACCATCTGATGAATCCTTTTGACCATATGATCCGGCTCTCCTTCATATTATTGAAAGAACTTCGCTACAGGTAAGGTGAGCTGAGTGGGAAAAATTGCCTCTGTTCCGTAAACCAGCTGAAAAGGCGAGGTGCCCAAAGACTTCTTTGTTGCCACTCGATTGGCCCATAGAGAAAATTTGAGCTTTGCATCCCAAGCCCTCTTATTGTCTTCTAATAATCTTTTAATGAGCTTGATTAGGCTTTTATTGGAAGATTCTACCAGTCCATTTCCTTGAGGATAATAGGGGGTGGAATGAATTAGCGATATCTCGAACTGCTCACAGAACTTAATCAGAGGCTCAGATTTGAACGAAGCAGCGTTATCAGTGACAATCCTATTGAGACAGCCAAATATAGCTATGTTATCCTCTAGGAAGCTGATAATTACTTTGTGTGATGTAATTCTGGTGGGGACAACTTCTATCCACTTGGTGAAATAGTTTGTTGCAGTTAGGATCCATTTGTGTTGGCCACTTGAGGGAGGATGGATTTCTCCAATGAAGTCCATCCCCCATTGTTGAAAATGTGTTGAAGCTACTACAGGCTTCAGTGGTAGTGGTCTAAGTTGTTGCTTTCCTGAGAGATTTTGGCATTTGATGCAAGCTTTGATTTCTCTACAGACATCAGTGAATAAAGTGGACCAATAATACCCAGCCCTGAGGATTTTGTGAGCTGTGGTCTTCCAAAAATAATGTCCTCCACAAAGGCCATTATGAAATTCAAATATAACCTTCTGGGATTCTTGTGGGATCAAACACCTTAGCAACACCCCTAGAGGGTCTCTCCAGTACAAGGCTAAGTCAATGAGGCAATGTTTGACTGCCTTTATTTTTAAAGATCTTACCTGACTTTTACCCATTCCATCAGGGGGCCTCAACTTCTGCAGAAAGTACAAGATGTCTCGATACCAGGCACATTCTGTTAGGGGCAAGTCATCCTAAGAGCTTTGGCTGGGAAACTCAGCTTGTTGAGTTCCTGAGCAAGTATTGATTAGACTAACCCCCAAGGCTCTGCAATTGGATTCAGCTAGTAGCTTGGCCAAAACCTGCCCCTTAACCAACTTGGTGGGCTTTATTTCCAGGTCAAACTCAAGAATCTTAGCAATCCATTTACCTCTTCTCCCATCTATGTCGGGTTGTACAAGGATGTCCTTTACAGAGGCTGAAGGAACATATACGGTCACTTTTGAGTGCAAGACATAGACTCTGAAAGATTTGAGAGCTTTCACCAAGGCATAGGCCTATTTCTCCATGATTTCGTACCTCATTT
>JASDQU010817926.1:1994-35642 GCA_032191745.1 Picea mariana
CCTATGTCTCCTGAACTTCAAATTTCCATCGCATTTTGCAAATAGACGATATTTTCATCTCATGCGACACTTGCAAATTGGACGATTTACTTTTCATGACTGAAAGCGTGAAAACTCCTCTATCGTTATTTGAACTGTCATAGTTTTTTATTGATATTTTGAGTCGCACTTTACCTTTGGTTTATCATGTGGCTGAAAAGATTTTTCAAACTATGCTTATTCGAACGTTTTTACTTTGACTGTGCAATTTGATTTTATTAAACTGATAAGGCATTGAACATATGGAGACTTGCCTAGTCATTAATTTACATAGGGGTCATGGTTGATTTTGTTTTATATAATGAGATCCTTATGATAAGTCTATGAGCTCTTGGCTTATCGATTTCAGGAAATCAATTATCACCATGTTTTTAAAACCATTGGTCACAATGTTTAATTATGCAATGGCGCGATTGGTTAAACATTTGGGTTTTGATTGAACGTTGAATATTATGGTTTGAATAATTGCAATGACACATATTTAACTTTGGGTTTGATTTTATATTGAACGTTCATGGTTTCAAACAATGGAATGGCGCATTGGTATATCATCCACCGTTTAATTCTTGGGTTGGCCGAATATTATGGTTTGAGTGATGTTATGATTGATTGAACAGCGTTGTACTTTGCCATTACTATGCTGCATGGCGGTGATAATCCCACCACCCTCACACACACACATTAATTTGTTTCCCCTTTCATCATTCGCAGCTATTAGCCCAAACGATTTTTGCTTCTGTGTATTGTTGTGTTCAAGCCAAACCCTACCATGCGACCGCACCATGGCCCCGGTTGTGAGGGTTGAAACCAATGGTGGCCAGGCATTGTTGATGTTCGACGGTGCTTACAGTGACCTTGAGGAATTTGGATGGCTTCCGTTCATAGGAAATTTTGATGGGTTTAACCCTTGCGTGGCTCGACAATTCGCATTAACCTTTGATGGCTGCCGAGCCAACGTTGGGGATGTGCAATTAGAAATTGACAAGCAATTTCTCAGTTTAGCTACCGGTCTGCCTGCTACGGGACATAAATGGTCAAAAAATTGCAAAGTGGAAGATGTCCCATGGACATTTCTCTTCCTGTCTCGAAAGGTGAACTCCTGTGACAAGGGTTTACCCGCTGATATGCTCAAGCAATGTTGGCACGACTTGTTGATGATAACCAAGCAATTCATCACCTGCGAGGGCCGGTATGGTTTCATTTTCTTGTACCACCTTTGGCTACTTATGATTTTCATGGGGTATGAGCTTAATATGCCTTATTACTTGCATAGGAGTCTGTTCAAAATGTCTAAAAGATACAAACAGAACCAGGCCGATAACAACATTTTTCACTTTGGGTTAATTAAAATGCTTGTGGTTTGTCATTTGGGGTTACACCGAGACTGTTGGAATGATTTTCTTAATCAAAATAATTTTAAGGACTCAAGCCCACCACAGGTTGGCAAACCTATGGTGAGCGAGAGCAAGTTTGTACCCCCTGTGCCTTACAGTGCTCTGTTACCTAAACCCCTACCCGACTCACCTATCGACCTACCCAACTCTGTCACCAAGGATGTGGAAATTGTTAAACCTGTGGCTAAAAGGCCTAAAGCCAAACCTACTATGAATTCCAAAGGCAAAAAGAACGCCCGGCTAATCTCTCGCATGGCAAGAAACAAACCGAGACCTACTATCAACCCTGACCCTATCATGGTGAGTGAAGATTCTGACTCAGAGGTGGAACGTTACCTGGCAAGTGAGTATCCCTATTCTGAAGGTTTGTGTGACAAACCCTCATACGACTTTGTCAAAAACCTACCGCCTTGCTGGCGAAATGATCTTAATTACTCCAGGCATTAAAATGCCTTGTGAAACCCCCGATGACTCGTCAAAACCCCCTCCTGCTCTATCTCAACCAGTTGTTCCACCATGTAATCAGTGTGGCTCATGGTTAGAAAGGTATTACCTCGATGTGCCAATGTTGTAGTCCATAATTCATGCTCTGGAGGATCAAGTTGCAAGACTCACCAGTCAAAAGGCTAAATTGCAATCCACTAATAAGAAACAGCGAACAACAGGTTCTATTTTGTTAAAAAATGTGGAGTCAGCTACAGCGGTCGTCAATTCAAAATTGGCATAGCTTGAGTAGCCTCACTGGTATGACTATCACCTGTTTATATGACAAAACTCTTAGCTCTGTTTGCAACATGGATTTGCTTTGATACATAAGCATGCACTATATGCATATGTTTGTTTTGATTAATTGAATTTCATTTCCCGGATTAGTTTTGATTGGATTTAGCTTTGATTCGATTAATCATGGTATGGATTTGATTGTTTCGATTTGGCTTGTACTGAATACTCTATTTCTTATTGAAGTTGTTAATATCTTTTCTAAACACAGGCTGTTTCTGGTATTTCAATTTTGAACACTGTCAATGTTTCGATTCGAATTGGTTATATTCTAGACGATATGGTTGGCAATAATGGTTAACTATTATGATGTTATATTCCATGTATTTTTCGACTAATTCGAATACCATTCTGTTAATGCATAACTAAATTGTAAATAGATACGAATCATAACTATTATACTCAACCAATCGATTCGCATTGTTTGACCGTGTTATCAGTTCAATTCATATTGCAACAAATTTATTGTTTAAATTTGATTTGGGGAACGAAAGTGATTATGCCCAGGATTGCGATTTGTTTCTATATTTGACTCAGTCACGATTTGTTTCAATTATTGCCCAGTTACGATTATCGCCTCTGTCGATTTGATGATGGTTGTGATTACTATTTTTGGTCATGTCTTTTGACTATGTAACACTCAGCTATCGGAATCTATGGCAAAGTTTGGTTGATGCTGTTATGCATGTTTTATTTGACAGTAATCATAACAGTCTTTCCATATTGGTATTCGATTAAAACAATATAAATCTTATGCATATTGTTACAGTCGTAACAAATCGATTATGATTGTGTTCGACTATGATCATGTTGGATTACATCGTATCTTATATGATATAATTCACTATTAATTTCATTTGATATGAAACCGTTTGGTTACGATTTGACCTGATTTTATGGCAACTAAAAAAAACAGAGCATTCTTGCCCTGTTTCGATTGCATCTCTTTCGATTTTGTTTAATTTGAATGATAAACTTACTTGAACCATTTGTGATTCGATTTCAATCTTTATTAAAAGAAAATTAAATTGGATTATTTTAAAAAGATTTCATTTGATCTCTATCTGGTCCTGTATGCTATTTTAGACTAGCTACAGAATCAGATGATTCTGTAGCTGAGTCTGTAAGATTAGAATTTTATTATTTTGTTGATGAAATTTCGTTCTAATTGGTTATTTTTGGTCTATTGCAGATCAATTCGAAATGGCAGTGGCTTTGATGAGCAGTTAGGGGATATTTCAAAGATTTCACTTGCATTTTGATTTCCTAGTTTAGTTGATTTTGGGATATTTCCCAGATTATGTAAAACTTTTTGATATTATCCACATGGAGGTTTTACCCTGTGGAGAGACTTATATATACTTATGATTTTTGTAATAAGGTTCATCCTCATTCGTGGTTGAACAAGGATATGGAGTTCTAATACAAACTGAAGCAAAATTTGATGTTTTGTCACAGCTTTAGCTTCTCATTATATCAATATTTTGTTTCCTGTTGTGTATATCAATTTGTATCTGGTTAATGACTACTTTAGATATCTTAATCATGTGCAAATGATATAATTTTAATCACTGTGATTTATATCTGGTTTCTTCCAAATATATAAAAGACATAACAATTGTTTAGTTCAGTTTGTGAATGATAGGTTTATCTTCTTCATTGGTTGAATTATCAAATATAAGCTTTTGCATAACAGGTTTCCCTTATTGCAGAGATTTATACATCTTGTAATTGTTATGATTTTTTATGTCTTGTTTGTCCTGTAAATAATTCAAAGAGTAGCACAGCTAATTGTTTACGAAAAGCTTTTGGACCAACCGGTACGAGTTTACTTCCGCCGAATAGCTTCAAAGTTATCATACACAGGACAAATTAGGAGCGCTTCCAGGTCAGTTAATCTTTTCTTTGCTGTTTCCAGAAGTAGTTTAATTTAGATATAAGTTTAATTAGATTTATATTAGATTGTTTAATTTCAGTAATTATATTAGATCGTTTAATTCCAGTAGTTTTATTTCTTTTTCATAAAATATAAAAATCAAAAAACATATCTTGTTGTCTTAGGGAAGAAAACACATGAGTTTTGCAGGTTTTAATTAAATCTGTAGGCTGTTTATAGTGTACATTTGTGAATAAGTAATATTTCAGCTGGTAATTAGATAGTTGATTCGAGTTATTATAATAGTAATTAGTAGATTGTATATAATAGTTAGAATAGTTATATTTAGTTTTAGTTTATTTAGTTGTTTGTTTTAATTAGATTAGTGTAATAGTTAGATTATTTAATTTGTTTATTGTTAGTTAGTTTAGTTTCTTTTATTTAATTTTAGTTAGTTAGTTTTTTTTATTAGTTTTAGTTAGACTAGTTAGATTAGATTAGTTTCTCTTTGGTTTTCCTAGGATCTTAGAGCATCCAACGGAGTCGTTAAACCCGTCAGGGTGGTTCATTCCAAACGGCTTGGGTTATTTAGACAACCCCGGACCGGTTCGACTCTCTCAGTTGACGGACGGTCGATTTCGCCCGTCAACAAGTCGTTCAAAAACTGTCAAATCAAGTCATAGATTTGAAAGGGATGGCCGAAGAAGCTTCTTCGAGAAAAGGGCCTTACAAACCCCCGTTCAAGAAGCCTTTTTCCACCAACCGACCTAATCCTACTACTGAGGGCCTTAATCTAGAAAGTCTGCAATACACCTTACAAACAATTCTAGAAGCCCAGGATAACTTGATGCCTCCTGAGATTCCTGAGGAGGTTGTTGAACAAGAGACAATTCAAGAAGAAGAACCTTCTCCGAACATTTTTGGACACTTCTCGGATAGCATCTTTCAAGATAACTTCAAGACAGTTCATCCCTACAATATTAGGAGTAAGACAACGAACAAACCTTCTTCCGAAAACACTACGAATTTGCCCCCTAAGCAATCTAAACCAGCTGAGACTAAACAAAATCATGTAAAACCCAACTTAGATTATGATTTAGTTGAAGATCTTAAAAAGTTAAGGGCTAACATTTTTGTTTATGAGTTATTAAAATTTCCGTTTCTGCTACAAAAAATGTTACAAAACATCTTAGAAAATAGCAAAAATGGTAATTCAACCAGTAACAAGGTTGTTCAGAACAAAGTTTCTCAGAAGACTTCCACTAAGAATAACCCTGATCCTCAAGACAAAGGAAGCCTTCCTGTAAATAATGTAAATAATGTAGATAAAGTAGCTTTAGAAACTACGAGTAAAAAGCCACAAGCTACTAACCTTAGTACTCGCAAAAATGTACCTCCATTTTTGTTAACTTTTGAAATCTTTAATAGAAACGTGCACAATTGTATGGTGGACTTAGGAGCGACATCCAATATAATGCCATGGTCTGTATGTCAGAAGATTAATGCTGAGGTTGAACCATGCACATTAAAAATCATCCAAATTGATCGAACTAATGTTAAAGTTATAGGCGAATTAAGGAATGTGCTTATAATATTATCGTCTAACCCCAAGGCTCATCAAGTAATTGATATTATCGTTGTGGATATTCCAGAAGTGTACGGTATGTTTTTAAGCAGGGACTGGTTGGAGCAGTTACATGGCTATTTCACGATAGATTGGTCTCACCTGTGGCTTCTAGAGAACGACAAGCCCAACAAGATCAAGGTAAACCGTGAACGCTACCTTAAGTTCACAGTCACTGATTTGAATGATCCCAACGAACGATTTATGCCTTCTGCCGATTCACCCGAAATACAAGGGATGGATACCTTTTTCAGCAATTTCATGGCCGAGAATTCAGCTATCACCAATCCAGAACAACAGTCCGAGATTGTAGCATATGTGCAGCCAGCAACTTCTACACAACGGTCTCATTCACCCGATAAAAATCAAATTTGGTCTCTGTATTTTGACGAGTCAAAGTCCAAAGAAGGAGCTGGTGCAGGCTGCATTATTATTGATCTGGAAGGTAACAAAACCCTGATTGCATGTAGGTTAGAATTCAAATGTACTAATAACACAGCAGAATATGAGGCTTTACTACAGGGTCTCAGAAAAGCTTTAGATATGAACATTCAAAAATTGGCTGTCTTTGGCGATTTTGAAATCGTGGTTAGACAGGTAAGAGATTCTATCCACTGTTTGTCTCCACATCTTAAAAGCTACCAATTCGAGGTATGGAATTTAATGAATAAATTTTCTTCCTTCAATATAAATTCTATTCTTAGATTGAATAATGCTGAAGCCGATCTATTAGCTAACATAGCTTCTAAACTCTTTCCTATAGAAGGCTTGTCCCCGGATGCATTCTTCATCGAACTGTTGTTCAGACCATTCGTTCCTGACAACATCAAGAACTGGAGAGTCTTCGACGATGATCAGCAGATTATTAGCTTCCTGCATATGGAAGAAACTTTTCAAGGCGCAGTGATTGACGAATGCACTCATGACGACAATTTGTGCGATTTCAAGGTAATACCAGATCCGAGAACTCTTGAATCTTCATCGAACATGGTAAATTTGATCCCTAAATCTATAGTTAGATTAGAGAAATTTTACGATCGTCAAGATAAATTCAAAAAATTGGTCAACTGTAAAACCAATAGTTCCTCTTTATCATAAGAAAAAGTGAACTTAGGAACTAATGACAATCCGCAGTGCATTAATTTTGGGGTGGGGTGTTCTGAACAAGAAAAAGCTGCATTTGTTAAATTGTTTAAAGAATTTAAAGATGTTTTTGCATGGACGTATGATGACCTTAGAACTTTCGACCCTAACATCATACAACACGTCATTCCTATGAAACCCCAAACCTTTCCCTTTCAACAAAAATTAAGAAAAATGCACCCTAAGCTTGAACTGACCGTGAAAAAAGAATTGAATAAACTCCTTAATGCTAAGATAATTTTCCCAGTTAGGCACACTCAATGGGTTTCTAACCTTGTCCCTGTCCAGAAGAAAAGCGGGGAAATCCAAATTTGCATCGATTTCTGGAACCTTAATAGAGCGTCTGATAAAGACAACTATCCTGTCCCACCCATGGAATAGATCCTTCAACAGTTATCTAGTTCTGAGAGGCTATCTTTATTGGATGGTTTCTCAGGGTACAACCAATTCCTGATGTCTCCTCCAGACCAACTTAAAACTACCTTTCGCACTCCATGGGGAACCTACGCTTATCGAAAAATGCCCTTTGGATTGATTAATGCCGGTGCCACTTTCCAGAGAGCGATGGACATCACTTTCCGAGGCTTAATCAATCAGTCCATCGTAGTTTACTTAGATGATGTTACTGTATTTTCAAAAAACAAAATCGATCATCTAGCTCATTTGAGGGCCGTTCTACAGCGATGTCGTAAATACGGCATTTCCTTGAATCCTAAAAAATCCATCTTCACAGTAGAACAAGGTAAACTTTTAGGATTTATTGTGTCAAGCAAAGGGATGATTATCGACCCCGAAAGGACTCAAGTCATCTTGAAACTCCCCCCTCCTACATCCAAAAAGTCTATGCAGTCTTTCTTAGGCCAGATAAACTTCGTGAGGATATTCATCCCCAGTTTCTCTGAAATGGTCAGACCTTTACAGAATCTAATTAAGAAAGATGCACAATATCATTGGGGACCCTTAGAAAATCAAGCTTTTAATGCAATAAAGAAGGCTATAATAGACGCTCCTTCTCTCATGAGCCCCGACTTTTCCCAAGACTTCATGCTCTACACTTTTTCTTCCGACCGCTCTTACGCAGCCATCCTAACTCAAAAGAACGTCGAAAACAATGAAGTACCCATTGCCTTTATGAGCTCTGCTTTCAAAGGCGTGGAACTAAAGTACCCAGCGATAGATCAACAAGCCTACGCTGTTTTCAAAGCAGTCAAACACTTTCGGTCTTATCTTTTGAAATCCAGGACAAAGATTATTGTCCCGTACCCAGCCATTATGAACCTATTAGTGCAGAAAGAGCTAAGAGAAAAGAGGGATAACTAGGCTACTTCTTTACAGGAGTACAACATAGAAATTACCCCAGCTCAGATAGTGAGAGGCCAAGGCTTATGCAAGTTAGTGGCTGATTCAACAGCAGGACAGCAAGAAGAAAATGATATGTCAAACCTAGGACAGCACGATCAAAATGCAATCTACTGTACACAAAACTCTGTCAGTCTCTGGTATGACGATATAAGATTCTATCTTTAACATGGGTCAGCCCCCCATCACCTAGATCCCACTAAAAGAAGAGCGTTAAGATTAAAGTCTACCTCCTTTCATTTGGTTAATGGTATTCTGTTTCGTCAAAATTTTGATGGCGTACTGATGTGTTGTCTTGAGAAAGATGAAGCAGAAAAATTCTTACTAGAGTTGCATGCCGAAGAAGCTGGTGGGCATTTTGGTGGTGACACCACTGCCCATAAAGTTTTGAGAGATAGTTAGTACTGGCCCACACTTTTTAGATATGCCCATGCCTTGTGTCACAAATGTATTATTTGTCAAAAAGCATCAGGGTGGTTATAGAAACCAGCCTTTCCTTTGCAGCCCGTGTCAGTAGACTCTCCTTTTCAGCAGTGGGGCCTTGATATCATAGGTCCAATCAACCCGCCATCCTCAAAGCAGCATAAGTTATCATAACAGCCACATATTACTTCACCAGGTGGTATGAAGCTATTGCATTAAGAACTGTAAATACCATTCAGGTAATCGCCTTTCTAAATTCGAATATTATCACTCATTTTGGTATCCCTGACTGTTTAGTATTCGACAACGCTTCTTACTTTTCGTCTCTTGAGATGAGCGAGTTCAATTTAGAAAAAGGAATTAAATTTAAATATTATGCTAGCTATTACCCCCAGGGAAATGGATTGGAAGAGTCAACAAATAAGAATCTGATTAAAATCATCAAGAGAACGATGGATGAAAATCACAAAAACTAGCACAATGCACTATTAAACGCAATTTGGGCTGATAGTGTAACACCAAAAACTGTTGTAGGTAACTCCCCCTTTTTTCTCATTTATGGCAAAGAAACAATTCTGCCACCACACATTCTTCTTCCCTCACTACAGTTATCATAGAAAATACAAGAAGAAGATTGTTCCCCTTTGGAAAACCGAATTAACGCTTTGATGAAGCTAGAAGAGGTAAGATCCCAAGCTAAACGTAAGTTAGATCAGCATCAACAGATAGTCAAAAGCTAGTTTGATTCTAATTCTGCCTCTAATAGGAACTTCGAAGTAGGTGACCTTGTCTTGAAATGGGACAAACCACATGAGGGAAAGGGAGAGCACACAAAATTTTAGAACTTATGGCTTGGACCGTTTTTAATTGCTGAGAAGTTGGGTCCCAGCTCTTTCCAATTACAGAATCTAGAGGGGCAGCCTGACACCTATCTGGTGAATGGTCAAGCTCTGAAAAGATATTTCACTTGATTACAACCCTTTGTATACTATGTACATACTTTTCTTTTGTTTTCTTTTCGTTTTCTGTTTTGGTTTTGATTTTCCTTTGTCCTTATCAGTTTTTTGTTTTTGGAAATACACATACTTGCATGTTGAGCTATTCGAAAAAAGAAAACAGAAAATTCCTTCACTGAAATGACTTCCAAAAAATTGTATAAACATCAATCGTAGACTTCTGAAATTTACATCTATGTTGGAAAAGTTTGTTGTTTGAAAGAAGTTAATTGATTTCGATCTTTGAGATAAGCCTGTCGCGATCATCCATTATCTTTTTACGCTGTCCCTATTCCTTAAGGGAATGAATCATAAGATGTCTCCCTGCCTTAGAAAGTTGGTTCTATAAATAAACCATCTCTGGATCTTAATAAAGGACAGTTCTAAAAAAATTCTGTGAGGTTTGTAAAAAAATATGTTAAAATATCATAATTTTCAGCGTCACCCCGCTCGACTATATATCTTTAAAAAACAAAATAAATCATTAAAAGAGCTGTGGGAAGTGCTTGTAAAACCGTCAGGATGCTGAATAGGTCTGCTGGTAGCGGGTAAATGCATGCATGACGCCAAGGCAACTTCGCCGGGGTACTGAACAGGCCTGCTGGCAGCGAAGCAATGTCAGGTATATGAAAATTTACAAATATATGAAACCTTTAACCTTAAAATGTCCTTTATTATGATCTGGAACTTCTTGTCCAGATACGGATATCAGAGTGGGTTAAATGGAAACCCTGTCGAGGCTATGGACGCCTACTGGTAGCAGTGTTTCTGTCAACAGTATTGGAGATTTTATCTTTAATATCGTGGCTCACTTGTCTTAAGAATGTTATCATTTTTCATTCTTTAAACACTGTTGGAATATTTGGTTAATGATGATGTTTACACGATTTTCTGGTTGTTATTTTTAAGTTAGAATTTTTCTCATTATCATAATCTGAATTTGTTCTTTTAGCAGAGATAACTTCTTTTACCAGTGTGTCACCATTGTTGGCAGCCAATTAGCATTTATATACTGTCCTTATAATCTGCCTACACCAGTGTTTTGTAAACTTTGATTTTCGTCGCAATACTCGGAAGAAAATAACACCATTATTTTTGCGCTATTTGCACACCTGCCTTTGTTCTTGTTTTCATGACTGCAAGCGTGAAAACTTTGATTTCGAAGTCATATTAAAATCTTCACTGGATTGCTATGGTCAATCTTGTCCATATGTTCATTGCGTTTCCAATTTAATTGTGGGAAGACCCCAAGATTCTTTACTCATTTGGCATTTTTGTTGTTAATATGATTTCAATTTTTATGAGACTGTGATGATTTCCTAAGGATTGTGATTCAATCATTGATTTATTGATGGTTTGATTTATCTTTGATCAAATTCGTTGACACATTGGCTTTATGAAAACTCATTGACATTATGGATTAGACCCTTGTCGCAATCATACCACACAACGCATATTTGATATGATCAAACCCTTGGTGTTGATTTCTAATTATTGTTTTGATTTTAAAAACTATGCAAACGCTATGCTTATACAAATTTTTGGGTTGACTTACCATAGGTTTCATTGATCGATTGAATGGCATGATTTTTAACATATGCGATTTTGATTTGAATCGTTATATGCGCCGGCGGTTTACTGTGGGAAATGACTGTTTTGCATGGGCTGAGCTAGCTCCACCACCTTTGCACATTCTGTCATTAATTCTTTCCCCTTATCCCCGTTAACTCTGTTGTTTTCGGGTAATCCCATGAGCTATCAACCCTGCGTATGCTCTGTTCGAACCCTTTCACATTCACCCTGCTCACCGTGTGTTCCCATCTATGGCACCGGTGGTGCGCATAGAGCCAAACGGTAACCAAGCTCTGTTACTATTTGATAATGCCCATAAGGATTTAGAAAACAGTGGTTGGCCGGTGTTTATACAAAGGTTCGAGGGTTTCAACCTTTCGGTTGCCCAACAATTCACCCTCACCTTTGAAGAGTGTAGGGATAAAGTCAGTGACATACAACTCAATCTCAATGAAGGATTCATAAGCTCTGCTATAGGACTAGCAGCTACAGGCCAAAGATGGTTTAAAAACTTCAAAGTTGACGAGGTTTTGTGGCCTTTACTATTCATATCAAGAAAGGTTGTTTCCTGTGATAAAGGTATGCCTATTTCTACCCTCAAACCCAAGTGGCACGATCTTTTGGTTATTGTTAAACAGTTTGTGACCTGTGAAGGTCGATATGTCGATATGGCTTGGTATTTCTTTATCACCTTCGGTTATTGATGAATTTCATGGGCTATCCTTTGAACATGCTGCATTACTTCTTACGTAGTCTTTACAAAATGTCTAAAAGGTTCAAGCGCGAGAAGGATGATAGTAGCCTTTTTCATCACGGCTTGATTCAACTCATTATCCTCCACCATTTAAACCTTAGTGGCGATAATTGGCAAGCCTTTCTATCCAGAAATGGATTTGCTAATCCAGAGTCTACTCAAATCAACAAGGTTGTGGTTAGTGAGACTCTGGCTGGACCAACCGTGCCACTGCATATACTTCTACCCCCTGTCAAACCCTCAGTTTGCCCCGATTTGGACCTACCTGATTCCTTGGTTAACCTGTGTGCTAAGGATGATATTAAGGTCGTCAAAAGACCTGGGAGGAAGAAAGACAGCAGTGATATTACTGTCAACAGAAGGGGGAATAAAAATGGTCGATTGATATCAATACTTTCCCGAAACAAACCTAAACAGAACATCGACCAAAATCCCATAGTGTTGAGTGAGGACTCGGACTCCGATATCGAGAGTTTCCTAGATGAAGAGTACCCCTATTCTCATGGCCTATGCTCTAAGAAACCCTATGACTATGTCTCTAACTTACCCCCTTGCCTAAAAAATGACCCAAATTACTCGGGAATCAAGCTGCACAATGAAACCCCTGGTGACTTAAACAAACCCTCGCCTGTGATATCAAAGCCCGAGCAACCATCATGCATCCAATGTAATGTTTGGCTAGAGCGTTATTACACCAATGTTCCCTTGTTGCAATCAAAGATCAAATCGTTAGAGGAGCAAGTGACAGTGCTGAACGACAGGCTTCAAGCCAACGACAAGAAACAAAAAACCACTGGTTCAATTGTCTTCAAGAACGTCGAAGAAACAACGGCCTTCGTCAATTCAAAATTATCATGACCGAGTTGTTTTTTGATTGTCCAGGTATGAATTTCAATATGAATTTTGTTTTTTGAGTTATTTCGAATAAATATAACCGATTGGATTTGCTTTCTATAGCTCTGTTCGCTTTGATTCAAAATGATTCTGTTTCTCTAAGGTTACCAAATCAATTTCGTTATGAATCATGAGGGGGGAATTTGTTTGCTAAACTCGGACACACCTATGATTTAGTTAATATGATTCTATTGTTCTCAGATTAGTAGAAGTGATTTATTGGTTTTGATTTTGGTTTGGTTCGCTTTAGAATAATTTTGTTGGTTTGAATTATTGTAGTCAATTGGGTTTTGTTTTTCATTTAGTTCTGTTCAAATTATATTTAAGGAACGATTCTGTTTTGTTTCCATTTTAGACTTTGATTGCATTCAATCTATATAGGAGATTTATTTATTAGACACAGCTATGATTTGGATTGATATGATTTCTTTGTTTTTGGATTATGTCGGCCCCAAAGCTGGCTCAATTCATTTCTTTTGGCTTCATTTTGAAATGATTCTGTAGGCTGGAATTGGCATGATCCTTTACGTGTGTAATGCATCAATATCAGTAAGTGGTTTGATAAATATAATGTGATCTATTAATTCCCAAAACGGCTCTGTTAGCTTTGATTTTGTTTTGATTCGACAACGGTCTTGTTAATGGATGAGGCGACATAAATTATTGCATAAATGATTTGTTTAACCGGTTACAGTTTGTGTTGATTGAAATTGGTTCATGAAAATGATTTCATTTCTTTCAAATTATCTAAGCGATTCTGTTTACCCCAAATTGGTGATAACAAATTGAACAGATTGCACGTATCTCTGTTACCTTTCGATTGACTATGATTTCATTTTGCATACAACTTTTGATTTGAATGATTCGTTTGGTTTCTAATTAGCAATCAAATATTTGTTTAATAGTTTGAATATAATTCTTTAATATTCAAATTGGTTTTGAAACGATTCTGTGTTCAATTTAGACCAGCTACAGAATCGCAAGATTCTGTAGCTAGCCTTAAAAATTAGATTTTTGTCAATTTTGTCAATAAAATATCCTCTAATCTTGTCTATTCTTGTCCTCTTTCAGGTGCATACGAATTACAATGATGGATTGGGCTTGTTGTAGTAGTTTAGGAGATATTTTTGTGATGTAATTTTTATTTTAAGTTGTTAGCTTGAGTCAGAATTAGAGACTGGGATATTATCCCCAGATTTTTTGTAAACTGTTTTGATAATTCCCACATGGATGTTTTACCCTATGGGAGGTCTTTAAATACTTGTCATTTTTTGTAATGATCATCATCATTATGGTGGAGAGAACCAGACTATGGATTTATGATTCAGACTGATATGGAAGTTGATGTCTTGTAACAGCTTTCGCTTTCAATATGTCAAACTTTTGTTTCAGGTTTTTGCATATTAGTTTGCAATTAATTATCGACTACTTTAGCTATCATAATTCATTGCATGTTGATGTGATATGATTCATATGTTGTCCATATCTGATATCTCTTATTTAAAAATACAACAATCACTTTAATTCAATTTAATGAATACAGGTTTATCTTTTTCATTAATTGAATTGTTTTGCACAAATTGTTGCATACAAATTTATCTAATTGTGATGGTTTGTAAATCATAAGATTGTTGTTATTTTTATGTCTTGTTTCTCCTGTCGTTTATATTTGAAGAGCACAGCTGCTTCTTGTTTACGAGAAGCTCGTGGATAATCCGATGTGGGTTTCCTCCCACCGAACAACTGAATCAACTATTGGATACAGGACGAACCTGAAGCGTTACCTCGGGTCAGTTTGCTATTTGTCATTTAATAGTTAGCTTATTAGTGTTATTTAAGTAGTTTAGATAAATATATTAGTTTAGATTCGTAGTTAGAGTTATTATTTTAGTTGTTTATCTTAGATTGTTTTTATTCTATTTCTTTTTCATAAAATTATAAAAATAAAAAAATAATAGTTTCGCTGTCTTAGGACAGATTACAAATGATTTTTGCAAGTTTTAGTTTAAATCTGTAATTTGTAAATATTGTACATTTGTAATTAAAGTTGATTCTGTTGATAATTAAAAATTTACTTTTATAGAATTATAGTTGTATGATTTAGGTAATAGATTGTATATATGTAGTTTAGATTTGTTTATTAGTTTGTTTTAATCATTGTTTTTATTTAGATTAGTTAATTAGTATAGTTTTCATTTGTTTTTCTAGGACTTAGATCGGCCAATGGAGCCTCTAAACCTGTCAGGGTGGGTTATCCCAAACGGCTTGGGTTATTTAGACAACCCCGGACCGGATCCACTCTTCCAGTTGGCGAGCATTAATTTTCGTCTGTCAATAGGTTTCTTTCCCTCTTCTTTAGGCTTCTGAGTTCTGTCTTGGGAAATTATTTTGCCTCTGGCTTGACTTCTGCCTCGGCCTCTTTGACCTTGCTTTCGACTCAGCTTCTCTTCAGCTTTCAGAGCCATCTGATAAACATCTTCCACATTTTGAATGATCATCATGCTCATCTCATCTTGGATGTCATATCTCAGACCATTCATGTACCTAGAAACCTTTTCATCATCGCTTTCCTGATGACCTGCTGTGATTTTTATCTTGTAGAACTCTTCAGTGTATTCCTTCACTGACATCAGCTTCTGTCTCAAATTCTGCATCCTCCGAAATAGAGTGATTTGATAATCCTTGGGTATGAATTTGGATTTCATCTTCGCAACCATTCTATCCCAACTCTTGATTTTATGCTTGCCCTTGCAACGTCTATCAGCCTCCAATTCATCCCACCATAATGCTACATGCCCTTTAAGTATAATGAAGACATGTTTGACTTTCTTATCTTCCTCGACATCCTCATAGTCGAAGTATTTATCCAGAGTTCTAATCCAGTCTAGAAGCTCTTCAACATCTAAGTTTCCCTCATACATGGGAATCTCCATTTTTTCTCTGGCACCTATCCTTGCAACAACCCTGAATAGGTGTTCATCCGTAGCATCTTCGACTGCAACTTCTTCTTCATGTCCAGCTTCATTTTCACTGTCAGCCTCACTGATATTCCCAGTGTCAACTGTGCACTTTTGTGTTGTCTCCATGGCATCAAGCCTGACACGTAGTTCATGCATTTCCCTTTCCACTGCTGGATCAGGCATTGGTCTATCTCTTCTTCTTGGCAGCATGGTTGAAAATGGTTCTCTTTTCTCTGCTACAGAAAACAAAGAACTTTTTCTGTGCTCTGATACCACTTAATGCAGACCCCTAAACCCTCAGGTCAAGGTTCACGCAGGATCTTTCTAAATATGCCCTTGAGTCTGATTGACTCTTTGATTTCCCCTTAGGGAATATCTCATACACTCACGGCGTATCCACAGGTCCTTATGAATTGAGCCTGCATGAACAAACACCAAGCGCCAACCCAAATCTCCTTGACCACAATAACGTCGTGCCCTTCATTAATTCGGGACTTCGGGTCTCACAATTTTATGATCCCTATTGTCGAGTTTCTCGGCCCTCTACTGCCAAAACCCGAAATTTCGATTCACCGAAATTGTTGGTCACATCCTCCACCACAACCGTATTTCATTTTGTGATTTCTGGAATCCCAGAAAAAGGAACCCCTGACTCTTATCTTTGAAAATGCCGAAATGTTGAACCCTGATGTGTTCAGCAAAGACGGGCTCCCCTATGGGACTTTTCACTGATTCGGAGTTTCAGACTTCACATCTTCGCGAATCCTGATGCAAGGCTTCCGACTCTCCAACCTACAAAACCCCGAAATAGTCAACAAAGTTTTGACTCCACCTGGCGACAAGTACGCCACCTGTTTTTTCCACTGTCTTCTATCTCTAACACAAATTCTACCACCTGTCACTCCAAGCTTTCCGGCTTTTGGTACTTGAATGATCTTCTGACAGCCGTTCGTCTATACTTCGGATTTAGGAACCCTGATTTACCGAAATGGTATTGACAGCTCAACAGTTATGATCATTGATCGTTGTTGAATCTTGGATCCCACAGGATGGTTTCATCCAACCCTTATCCAACCTGCAACTCCTCTAGATCCTATGGCCCTCGCAATTTCATGAATCCTCCACAAAGAATTTTGACCACTCGTTTCCTCCTTGACAGCTCTTGCAAAAGGAACCAATGTTCTTTCACTGGAACTTAACCTCTGCGAGTCATTTTCAATATCCATCTCCCTTTGGGTATTTTCAAAGGTGCTGACCCTCTTGATCTTTCACTTGCAACTCAAGTCTCAAAAGGACCCCTGCATGCACTCCTTGTGGCAGACTTTCAAATACTTCTAAGTATTTGATTCTTCGACTCTGTGCACCTTCTGCAATACCAGTCCTTCAACTCTACCCTTGGTTGATAAGTTCTAGCTTTCAACCAGCCTGCGAACACCTTGCACGGCTTCTCTGCTCCACATTCACTTCTCCTAGAATGAGAACAACGGTATCCCTCCCGAGATTCCAGAGATAAACTCTGAAATCCTTGTCAACACACACCTTGCATATGCTTCACTGCACTCCTTGCAAGAACTTCTTTCACTCAGGAAGAGAAACAATTGAAACTCATTCTCTCTCTCTCTCAGACTTCAAACATTCAATATGAAATCCTACATACACACAGTATTAGAGAAAATGCATAACAGAGAGAATAAACAACCATAAGCATACCATTCACCATGTATAAACAGAAAACATCATAACACCATGAGTCTGATTCAAAGATTCATATATTAATTCAAAGATTTTGTACATGGGTTCTTCTCTAGAGCTCTTTGCTCCTGTTCTATTCTCCTGTTCTAATGATACATCTACTCTCTTATGATACAAAGGCGAGGGTGTCTATATCCGTTTTCCCCCCTGCTCCTAAAACTATCCAATCTATCATTCAAATCTACCTACTTTCATTAAATATACAGAAATTCCTCTACCTTCTACAGATGAGAGCGAATCGCTCATGATCTATTTACAATATGCAAGTACGCTTCCCTTAAACCAATACATTAATGCTTCAAAAATATTTCAAAAATGTGCGCTGGTGGTCTTCCAACTGTCTTCCGCCTCTTACGTCATTTGCTTGGATGGTTGTTTATGATGCTCCTACATCACCACTCATCCACAACATGAGAAGAAGATGGATAAAGAGACTGGCAAGAATGGAAGAGGAGTTTCCATCATCGATGTGAGTCAAGATGATTCACAAGAAGATGATTTTCAACAGAAAATGTCACCATTGAATTGGCTTGGTAAGAAATGGTTAGATTTCTTGAACAAGTAACGCTTGCATTTCTCTATTTGTAGATTCATATTTCAGCCTTATCTATGCTTTTCTGTTGAAAGTTTGACAAGTTGCAGCAATTTATCATAACTTGTATGATGCAAGTTTGCATGTGAATGCAATTCTATTTAAGGAATTCTTGTTGTTGCACAACTTCCCCAGGAGGATGTAAAAGATGGGTATGATACTCACTTATTGCAACCATTTAGAGCTTTTCATTTCAGCTCTTATGTACCCACATGTTTTTGGGTTTATGTACTTATGTTTGTACTTGAAGGAGAGTTGAAGAGCTATGCACATGCATGTGATTTTGTATGTGTAAACAATGAACTTGGTGATTGTTCATTATGAGTGACTCATGATTGTGACATGGTTGTGTATCATGAATGTCGACTTGTCATGTTGGAATGTCGATGTGTTTCAAATGAGTCTCGACTTGTGTCGATGTTGTCTTGACGACTATGTTGTGTCGATCATGTTTTTCGACTTATGTTTAGTCGATGGTGTTTGTCAACTTGTAAGTCGATATTGAGTACACCAAGATGCAGGAAAATGCCATGTGATTTGTTGAAGTATAAGATGCGACCGTTTGCTTGAAGAGAAAAAATACTTATTGGCATCATTTTCAGTCTTGTATAAAGTTTGTTTTCAAGATTGATGGTTTTTCTTGGTTTGCGACAAGATGTCACAGGAAAACTTTTTGTTGCCATTGTTGAGTGGATTGTGTTGATGCCAAAGAGTTCACAAGAGGGACTTGCTTCTCAGTGGGAAGGCTGTCAGTTTTCCAAGCACAAAGAGAACAATGGGTTAGCAATAGCCAGAGAATAGTGGTTGAAGGACATAGCCAGTTGCAGTGCAAGGCATGTCAAGGTACCCAGGTGATTGCCAAAAGACTTTTCATGTAGAATCAATTGATAGAACTTGGAAATAGAAGAGTAATGAAGCTCAGGAAGATAATCATCATCTTTTGTGGGTCCAAAAGCCTTTCAATGGGAAGGTGTGATCAAAATCTGGACCAGGGGTCAAAATTTAGCCCAAACATAAAACGAATGGGTGCATAGAGATCATTGTCACGAACCCAATGCACTTCGAATGGGTTCAAACGAACATCGGATGAGGGAGATATCATGTTATGTTCAATCTACCAAACATGCAAAAATTATGCTGACTGTACAGTCCATACAGGCTGACGTGGTAGGGTCGTACCTCACACATGGAAGGTGACATGGCATGGTGATGATGTGGCAAGTGTTGATTGGATAGATAGTTGTTAGGACATGTGGTCAAATTATTTGCTGACATGTGGCACTTTTTTGGAAAACTGGATGGTGCCACGTAGCCCAGACATGGGCTGCCATGTGACACCGTGATTGGGTTTGGTATGATAAAAATTTATGGAGTCCATGGGGATCGAACCCTGGACATCCCAATATGGTGGAGCACCTTCGCAGATTGTAGGCTACCACTAGCTCATGGATTATTACTTGATTTATGTATGTGTTAACATATATTTAAAGTGTAATATTTTGTGTGTTGGCGTGAGGTTTGGGCTGGGGCTTAGCCCCAACCCCCGGTTTAATGCGCCACCCATATGACCCTTGCCAAAAAAGATTTTTGTAGGATTTTTTAAATGGCCAACAACCCATGCGCCCACCACTTGTCGAGTGGACATTCAACCTTGGAATGAGGGGCCTAACATTGCGTTGGGACGTGGCCATGTGGCCCCCATGCACCCAACACCTCCGTGATTCAGGGTCTTAGTTCACTAACGGTGTGACAATTTGATGTTTTTTGTGGAGATGCATGTGTGTGCTAGGTTTATTCATAGGAAATGCCCAAAATCCAGGTTACTCACACAGGAGGTGTGGATTGGCGAACCAGAGACAACAAGCTTGAAGGAGGAAAATGGCAGGAGGCCTATCTTCTTCATTTTTTGGCCAAATGAGGTGTCAAAAAATCCTAGCTAGGGGTTTTTGGATGTTCTAAATTCATTGGCACAATTTTCAAAGGAATTTGGAAACTTCTTTTGTAGGTTTTGATACTTTGAAGTTTCAGGGAGCTCAAGGGAGCTTATGGCCACCATTGATGGAGGTCATGCTCAGATGAGCCCAAGTCTATCTTTTGGGATTGAATAGTCATTTTTGAGTAATTGTTATTCTCTAAACACATTGGGACAAGTTTCAGAGGCATTTGAGGAATTTTACAGGTGTTTTTTCCATAATGAATCTCAGGGAAGTTTAAGGCAACATGTAGAAGAGGTCATTCCCGGATGAGCCATGGTCCGTTTTCAGAGTTCTATTAGTCATTTTTGGTGTTTTTATGTATTTTTAACCCAATGGTACAATCATTAAATCCATTGGATTTGAGCAGAATATTGTAAAATAATCTTTGACAAACTAATCCCATAGATCCTAGTCCATTGATGGAGACTCAAGGAGATGTAGCCTAGTTGGGGGTGAACTCCTTTATCATGTTGTTATTGTTGTGAGTTGCTGGTTATTTTTTTTGCAATTTATATTTGTTGTTATATTCCTTAAACAACATATTTAACCTTTCAAATACCTCACACATAAAATTTTAAAAAGAAGCCTAAACTTGACACATTAATCCTCTTGCACAACTAAGACATTGAGAAAGGTCCTTAATTTTATTTTAATGGAGTAGAGGGTGCTTGCATAGAAAAACAAGTCAGCCCCCTATTTTCAGATCAGGTGGTATCAAAGCATATTTTTTCTCATGTGATTGCCATTGCTAGCTAGAGATTTAGTTGTTGGTATTGTTGTGCAAGTTTTGTGTTGAAGTTTGATATCTTGCAAAGATGGAGGAAGCTTCTAACAGTAAGAGTTCTCATACATCTTCATTAGACAAGTTCTTTGACAAAGAGATGTTGGAGGAGTTTCTAACCATGAGAGATGTGGTGTAAGAGATGTGTCAAGATAGAAAGGAGAGCATTGTCCTTCAAGATCAGTTGATGACCATGAAGGAGTAGAAGCACCAGCTTCTTGAAAAGTTACATGAGATGGAGACTGAACTCCATGAGGCAAAGAAAACCCTTACCAAGTACATGCATGAACATGAGGTATGTAATGTTGGTTTTTCTTCAAATTCCTCTCAAGATGAATGCTTTGGTGTTTTTGAAAATCACACTAGAGGAATAGGGTCCAAGTTATTGTTAAAAATGGGCAATGAAGGTAGAGGGTTAGGCAAGCATGCACAAGGCATTGTTGAGCCTATTGTTGTTGAGGAGAGGCCCAAGTATAGGGGTCTTGGATATGAACAAAAAGATGGAGCATATTCCAAAATTGAGGAGACAAGGGAAACAGTTCCAAGAACAACTTTTGTTGCAAGTTCCATCCCTCATGCATGCCAAATGTGTGTTCAAGATGAATGAAAATGTGAGAAACAAGAGAGTTGTAACAACCATGAGGTCAAGAACATCTTTGTTGGTCTTCAAAAGAGAGCTAGTAACTCTTCAAATTCACCTCCTCAAGAAGGTGATAAAGGTGAATGTTTAAGAACTTTTGTTTCAAGTTCAAACCCTCAAGCATGCAAAGTGTGTGTTCAAGATGAATGCAAATGTATGAAACAAGAGATTTGTGACAGCCATGAGGATAAGAAAATTTTTGTTGGTCTTCAAAAGAGAGCTAGTAACTCTTCAAATTCACCTCTTCAAGAAGGCGATAAAGGTGAATGTTCAAGGTATATTTCTGCCTATAATTTAGTTTCTTTTGATTATGTTAAGCATGGTAATTTTTCATGTAAAAATGGAAGAAAAGATCATGTACATATTGTTGTTTATATAACCATCATGTTTCAAGATGTTGGAAAAGATTGACCACATTCAGGAAACCTTCCAAGCAAAGGGAACTTGAAAAGAAGATGTAAAAGATTTGCACTCACTGCCAGAAGAGGGGTCATCTCATTGACCAATGTTGGACATTGCATCCAACCACTCATCCACAGCACGAGAAGAAGATGGATAAAGAAACTGACAAGAATGGAAGAGGATATTCCATCATCGATGTGAGTCAAGATGATTCACAAGAAGATGATTTTCAACAGAAAAAGTCACCATTGAATTGGCTTCGTATGAAATGGTTAGATTTCTTGAACAAGTAAGGCTTGCATTTCTCTATTTGTAGATGCATATTTCAGCGTTATGTATGCTTTTTTGTTGAAGGTTTGACAAGTTGCAACAGTTTATCATAACTTGTATGATCCAAGTTTGCATGTGAATGCAATTCTATTGAAGGCATTCTTGTTGTTGCACAAATTCGCCAGGACGATGTAAAAGATGGGTATGATACTCACCTATTGTAGCCATTTAAAGCTTTTCATTTCAGCTCTGATATACCCACATGTTTTTGGGTTTATGTACTTATGTTTGTACTTGAAGGAGAGTTGAAGAGCTATGCACATGCATGTGATTTTGTATGTGTAAATAGTGAACTTGGTGATAGTTCATTATGAGTGACTCATGATTGTGACATGGTTGTGTATCATGAATGTTGACTTGTCATGTTGGAATGTCGATGTGTTTCAAATGAGTCTCGACTTGTGTCGATGTTGTCTTGACGACTATGTTGTGTCGATCATGTTTTTCGACTTATGTTTAGTCGATGGTGTTTGTCAGCTTGTATGTCGATATTGAGTACACCAAGATGTAGGAAAATACCATGTGCTTTGATGAATTATAAGATGCGACCATTTTCTTGAAGAGAAAAAAGACTTTGTTGGCATCATTTTCAGTCTTATATAAAGTTTGTTTTCAAGATTGATGGTTTTTGTTGGTTTGTGACAAGACGTCACAGGAAAACTTTTTGGTGCCATTGTGGAGCGGATTGTGTTGACGCCAATAAGTTCACAAGAGGGAATTGCTTCTCAGTGGGAAGGCTATTAGTTTTCCAAGCATAAAGAGAACAGTGGGTCAGCAACAACCAAAGAACAGTGGTTGAGGGACATAGCCAGTTCTAGTGCAAGGCATGTCAAGGTACCCAGGTGATTGCCAAAAGAACTTTCAAGTAGAATCAATTGATAAAACTTGGAAGTAGAAGAGTATTGAAGCTCAGTCAGATAATCATCAGCTTTTGTGGGTCCAAAATCATTTCAATGGGAAGGTGTGATTAGAATCTGGACCAGGGGTCAAAATTTAGCCCAAAAATCAAAGTGTTCGAAATCACCTCAAAACAAATGGGTATGTAGGCCTTGTCATCATGAACCGAACGCACTTTGAAGGGGTTCAAATGGACATCGGATGAGGGAGAAATCACATTCTGTTTGATTTTCCAAACAGGTAAAAAATATGTTGACTGTATAGTCCGTACAGGCTGACGTGGCAGGGCCGTACCTCACACGTGGAAGGTGACATGGAAAGATGATGTGGCATGGTGATAATGTGGCAAGTGTTTATTGGACAAACAGTTGGCAGTACATGTGGTCGAATTATTTGCTGACACATGGCACATTTTTGGCAAACTAGATGGTGCCACGTGGCACCGTGATTGGGTTTGGTATGATAAAATTTATGAAGTCTGTGGGGATCAAACCCTGGACCTCCCAATATGGTGGAGAGCCTTCACAGAGTGTGGGCTACCACTATCCCATGGGTTGTTACTTGATTTATATATGTGTTAACATATATTTAAAGTGTAATATTTTGTGTGTTGGCGCGGGGTCTGGGCTGGGGCTAACCCTAGCCCCTAGTTTAATGCGCCACCCATATGACCTTTGCCAAAAAATATTTGCATGAGAATTTTTAAATGGACAACAACCCACGCACTCACCACTTGTCGAGCAAACATTCAACCTTGGAACGAGGGGCCTAACATTGCACTAGGACGTGGCCATATGGCCCCCATCTACCCAACACCTTCGTGATTCGGGGTCTTAGTTCGCTAATGGTGCGAAAATTTGGTGCATCTTGTGGATCTGCACACATGTGCTGGGTTTAGGCATGAGAAACACCCAGAAGCCAGGTTACTCACACAAGAGGTGCAAATTAGCGAACTAGAGACATCAAACTTGAAGGAGGAAAATGGCAGGAGGCATATCTTCTTCATTTTTTGGCCAAATGAGGCGCTGAAAAAGCCCAGCTAGGGGTTTTTGGATGTTTTGAACCCATTGGCATAGTTTTCAAAGGAATTTGGACACTTATTTTGTAGGTTTTTCTACTTTGAATTTTCAGGGAGCTCAAGGGAGCTTAGGGCCACCATTGATGGAGGTCATGTGCAGATGAGCCGAAGTCTATTTTCTGTGACTGAATAGTCATTTTTTACTAATTGTTATTCTATGAACACATTGGGACAGGTTTCAGAGGTATTTGAGGACTTTTACAGGTGTTTTTTCCACAAGGAATCACAGGGAAGCTCAAGGCCACATGTAGAAGAGGTCATGCCCGGATGAGCCATGGTTCGTTTTCAGAGTTCTATTAGTCATTTTTGGGGTTTTTATGTATTCTGAACCCAATGGTACAGTCAGTAAATCCATTGGAGTTGAGAAGTATATTTTAAAAGAATCTTTGAAAAACTAATCCCGGAGAGCTTAGTCCATTGATGAGGGCTCAAGGATATGTAGCCCAGTTGGGGGTGAGCTCCTTTATCATGTTGTTATTGTTGTGAGTTGCTAGTTATTTTTTATGCAATTTATATTTGCTATTGTATTCCTTAAAAAAAATATTTAAGCTTTAAAATACCTCATACATAAACTTTTAAAAAGAAGCCTAAACTTGACACATTAATCCTCTTGCACAACTAAGGCATTGAGCAAGGTCCTGAAGTTTATTTCAATGGAGTAGAGGGTGCTTGCATAGAAAAACAAGTCAATACCCTATTTTCATATCCTTCAACGCCTTCTTCCCATAGAATGAGGGACAACCACTTCTTGGGTCAATACACCCTAAAAATACCAAGAGATAAGGAAATGGGGAAAAATAGTGATGGAACGTGGTAAGTATGTTCGAGAATGGTACGATGGCTCTTCAAGGGAGTTCCCAGTAAAAAACCCATCCCCAAGGAAGACCACTTACTAGGGCATAATGTCAACCACCAAGGTGAAACAGGGAAAAACACATAATGTCCAAGCATATATCATGAAATATGAAGTAGTCTAAGATACAACATGCTTAAATGCCTCAAATATTGAAATGATACTCACCATAATACCTGACTTGTACCTCATGGAGAAAGGCCCATTTCCTCTCAGAATCTAGTTGGTGTGGTGGATTCCATTTGAAATTCTATGACCTCTGTGGTGGTGAGAATTATCTCCATATGTGCAAAAGGATACTTCTGGTCATGTAGTCTCTCAACACTCCATATCTACAACCTGAGGGTTGTGAGACATAATCTCCTTAGTTATCCCACTAAATGGGGATAACAGGTCCAAGGGAATTATAATTTTTCTGCCACTTCCTTTCAATTTGATTCTATCTCTTTCGAAAGAAATTGTGGCCCTCATGTTGTGGCCCCAAGGTCATCTGACTAATTCATGGTAGGTAGGTATGCCTTCGAACAAATAGATTACTTCAAAGTAAACTCTCGTCGAGATTCTTATTATGGAGGTTATTACGCTTTTTAGCATGCCAATTGGCTCAATGAACCTCTGATTTGATAACTTTAGAAAATTCATTTTTTGATGAAGTAGAGGTTTTCCAAGTTGAACCCACGTTTCTCTTAGGAGAGTATTTACTTGGGACCTGAAGTCGACTACAACTTGTTTGAACATATGTCCATCGATTTCAAGGTCAAATTGTGGGTCAAAGTTATTTGTTTTTGTTTCTTGAGACAACTATCTAATACTTTTCACTGGTCTTTGGTTGTATTTATACTCTCTTAGAATGCCCAGTAGGTTGATCAAGCAACTGACGAACTACTTTTATTTTAGTAATTGCAAAAAAAATTGTAGCTTAGTGTCTCTGATGTTTGCATGTCCTCCCTTATTTTCTTTATCCTAGTTGATGTTTCTGAAAAATTTCATTGCTTCTCGCATTATTTTTTCTTCAAGTTCTGGTTTGGGATATGTGTTTCGACCTCCCCTATGTCAACTTGATAGTTCTAGATAAATTTCTTCTCTATCTCCTCAACATGTTACTACATGGAGGTTCTTTGAATTCAAAATATCCTACTTGCCGACATATATGACCGGGAAAAAGGAAAGTGAAAATGATGCAAAATTCATGAATGCCATCTTGTGCGGACTATTAGAATCATTTTTTTTCAAAGTAATGCAATCAATGAAAGAAATTTGGGATAAAATTCAAAACATCCATGAAGATGATGAGAAGGTTAATAAGGTTAAGCTCCAAACCCATAGAAGATAGTTTGAGAGTTTGAATATGAAAGAAGAAGAAAATGTTGCAACCTATCTCCTTTGTGTGGATGACATTGTCAACACCATCATAGGTCTTGGTGAAATAGTTGCATAACCAATGATTGTGCAAAAGGTGTTGAGGTCACTCCCCTTAATATTTGATTCCAAGGTATACACCATTGAGGAAATGAAGGATCTTGAACAATTAACAATGGATGAATTCCATGGGATCTTCACTGCATATGAAATGAGGACTGAAAAGGAAAAACCATAAAAAACGAAGCAACTTTCAATTTTTCAAAGAAGATGAAGAACAAAGAGAACAAATCAAGAAATTGTTCTAGCTATGAACTAGACGCAAAGGAAGCAAATTTTGTGAGAAAACTCAAAAAGGGATCTGGAAAATTCAAAGGTAAGTTTCCCTTTAAATGCTTTAACTATGGAAAAGTAGGATATTTTGATGCTATGTGTCCATATGAGAAAAATGAAAGAAGTGATAATGAAGAAGACTATAACGTAAAGAATAAACATCATCAACAAAAAAATAGCCACAGACAAGACAAGCATGAAAAGAAGAAGAACTCTTATAAGAATATGGTGAGCCTCTACTCAAAAGGGGTCAATGACTTGTCCGAAGAAAGTAATGAAAGTAGTTTTGATAGTGATAGAGAAGAAAATATTTTTATGGCAATCAAAACAAATATTGATGAAGACAAATGGAAAGAAATGATGGATTTGGAAGAAGAGGAGAAAAATGAAACATATGGAGAAGTGGATCTTGAAGAAGAATTCATCTGTGCCTTAAGAGAAATAAAGAAGCTAAGAAAAATGAATTTGAAACAAAAGGAGAAACTACACAAATATAAAGAAGAGGATCATGATTAAAAATAAAAAAAGTCACAAAGCCTTAATGAATAGTAAAATATTATCATAAGCCTAAAAGTTCAATTAGAAGAGGCAACAAGGATAGAAAAAGTGGTGAGAATCTATCTGAAGAAAAAGGAAGAAAATTGTGAATAGCTAGAATCTAAGATTGTTTCCTTAATAAAGGATTTGGAAAAATCAGTTGCTTAGTTGAAAAAAAGATTGAAGTTTGAAAATATTATTGAAATATTTGGTGATATCATCAATTGTCAAAGTTATCCATTCATTAAGACCGATCTTGGATATGATTCTAATACTACCTCCCTACCTACATCCATCCTTGCTGCAACCAAGGAAGTTCTATTTGTTGCAGGAGGAGTTCAGATTAGTTTTCTAGAAGAACAACCTATTGTTGATTGTGTTGAACATATTGATGAGATGCATGCTCCTCACATGATAAAATTTGAGCATGCTATTAAAGATGACATTGTTGTTGATATGCCAAGTTTTTATAATCCTATAAACGAAACCGACTCTAATCTTACCTCCTTTGATCAACCAAAACAAAATATGTTCCCTATCATCATCCTCACCATAAAAATCAAAGGAATGACAATCATTCTTTCACATATTTGCAGAAGAGACATGAAATTCAAAATTGTGGACCAGTGTTGACTATGAGGATAGATTGTAGTTGGATTGATGGATGGTCGTAGAATCATTTGACTATATGTTTGAGGACTTCATATTGTTGTGTATCATTATATGTATAGTTGTGAAACATTCCTCTTACTTATTGATGATTTCCTTGGAAGTGGTCGACAAAGGATCAAACTGACATGAAAATCGAATGGAGTTTCAACTAAGTATTTGTCTATTGGATTTTTTACTGTATTTTCCATCAAATGGAAGTATAGACGAGAACTATCGCTACTACTTATTGATCCCTTAGAGGGGGAATACTTGAAGTTTTTGATATGTAAACGCAACTGATGTCTTATTAATGACTCAATTATTTCTCGTTGAATCAAATTTGATCTTCTGAGACCAAACCAACCATGTTCGACTATTGTTGGAGATTTAATACTGCTTATGTTGGATACAAAGACTGTCTGGATTGATAGAGATTGAATATCTTGCATTATTGGTGATAGTGTTTAGACTTCTTCAGGAGCGTTGTTGTACCGTGTTTGAGCAATTTTTTCAATCATAAAAAATTAAAGGGGGAAATGTGTGTGCTATGTATGTAATTTTCTTTCCTCCAATCTGAGTCTTACTAAGACAATGTTGAAGAATTTCAAAATGGAAGATTGTACACCGGTCAACACACCTATGTTCATGTTGAGGAAAAGATATGAAATGATCTTACTCAAACATTTTAAAATCCTTCTTGGATAAATTAATTTAAATGAGAATATCACCCTATGTTTATAGCCATTAAAATGATATCCTAATTCACAAGTGCTTAGGATGTTTTTTTATTATTATTAAAAGCTTGCTGAAAAAATCGTTATTTATGTAATTTTCTGAATATATTCAAAACAGATGAGACATAAAGAAATCCTTTATTTCATTCCAATTCATCAAAGAATCATTTTTTTTACAAAACTTCCTAAGGAAGTTTTGGACCAAAGTCAAACTTAGACGTCCCCGATGAAACATACAAAAGGACTTCTAACAGAAAATAAAAAAAAATGAACTTGAAAAGTTGGATCAACTTGCCATAGATTGATGCCCACTCAACTCTGCACAATAGCCTTTGTCATCCATGAAAACTAATTCATAAACAGACAAGTCTACACATACTATCAAAGATAGATCAACACCTCTGAAAAACAAGTGTTTGACTGATGTAATTAAGCCCTGAATATTGTTGTCTACAATAGGAACCTTCTATCATAAAAAAGAATTAGGCTTATAATGAATTAATGAATGAATGGAAACTAAATTATCTCAACAAAAACTCAAGAACAAACCTTAGTATGCTTCTCCTTCTATTTTCCCCTTGTTCCTCCATTTTCCTTTTCCTTTAAGAAAATTGGAATTGGTTGAAGTAGATGAACTACTTTATTAGTTAAGTTAACAAAAACTAAACCAAATTTTTTAGTTAAGGGGGAAAAGTAATAATCATAATAAGGGTTTTTTTAAATAAATAATAACTAGTAGGTGGGACCCCTTGTGTCTCCCTTTAGCTTTTAACAATCATAACACAACTAGTTAATTAAACCAAACATCCCTCCTTGTGACTCCCATCATCACATTCATATTTGACAATTTATCTCAATAATAATTGAAATTATTTCCAAAATATATTACTCATATATCCAAAAAATAATGTGTTGTACAAAACCCATAAGTCAAATGTTATCATCAATTTATAAATAAAAAAGACTTAAAATCCATATTTTCCACTCTGAGATGCAATCCTTCCCTTGTTGCTGTCACCTTTTGATCTATTTGAATTTGCCTTTGGTTGTGCTAAGCCTTTAGGCCTAATTTTGTTGATCACATGAGAGAAATCGTCCCTCAAATGCTTGCGGGAGGATATAGATTTATAAGAGCCATTGGAAGGTGAGGAAGGGGTAGCAATGACTTTTCCTTTGTTAGGAGCATGGTGGGCCTCGGTTTTAAAACTTTTACTTGCATGGGAAGATTGAACTTGTGAGCGGATAGGGGAAGCTTGGAAAATTTTATTGATAGGAGGGGGAGCAGGTAAAGCAAATTTGGCCAGCCACAATGTTGAGAGACTGTCAGCTGGACAATCTCTTGACATCCATAATTTTTGGGAACTTCAGGCTGCAATGAGACATGAGGGGGTACGTGGATAGTAGGGACCCATGGGGCTTGGAAGGGAGGCATTTCAAGCCTAGGTTGGACAACTCCTTACCCAATCCAATTAAAAGACCCATCTTGAAACAACTGGCCTAACTCTTGCGAGTCTACATCAAAGTGTATGGAAAATCTTAGCCTTCTAGGGCCCTTGTTCCAATTACCTGTTGCATTACTGAGAGGGGGGATGAATCAATAATAGCACAATTATAGTCATTTTTAACCAAATAATCCAAGTGTTATGTCAATGTAGAATTATTATCCAATAATGAACAATAAGAAATGAACAATCACACACATACATAGTACACCAGTGTTTTACGTAAAAACCCAAAGCGGGAGAAAACCATGAAATGTTTTTTCTTATATGTCTTGACAAATTACATTCATTGGAAGCACCAACTTTCTTTGTTTTCTAGCTACAACTGGAAGGAGGCTCCAACCCCCTAGTTTCTCAGGCTACAACCTGAGGGAAGCTCCAACTCCCCAATTCTCTGCCTACAACCAGAAGGAGGCTGCAACCCCCTATGTTCTCTGTCTACAACCAGAAGGTGGCTAAAACCACCTATCCTTTCCCCATCCAACCACCCTGAAGTATAAGTAGAATGGTGGAACCACTGACAACCTGTCACTGTGAGATATACTACTGTACAACTGTATCAACCTGTACCACTAACTTATATCCAATCTGTAACTTATATCCAATCTGTATGACTTCCCTATAATCAATCTGTACTTGAACTAAACATGTATCTACAAAACTACAACAGGTACACGACCTGTAGTGCTGTAACCCATGTATGTACATGCCCTATCTCTTATGTAGCTTGCGTACGTACGTGCCCTAACTGTTATGCAGCCTGCATATTCCTTCTGAAAACTAGGGTTTCTTTTTTCTTGAAAACTCTCGACCCTCTGTTACTTCTTTCACATAGATCTGTAACCTGTCACTGTATCCAGACTGTAACTGTACCCTATGCATGCATCCTCATACATAACCTTTACTCAAGGAAAATATATCTCTCTCTAGTCATGTGCCACATAGGTGTGTGTAATCATAAACAAGTATAATATCCCTCACATGATCTCAGTCTTCAAACCCTTTCTGATATTCATCCTCTCAATACATCAACTACTACACAAATACAATCTCTCATCCATGTACTATAAAAATCCTTAGCCATATGCCAAGAAATACAAGATGTGCCTCACAAGAAGTATCAATGATGAACATACCAACACTGTATTTTTGTATATCTGACTTATACAGAAGATCCCATGTAGCCACTAGTCTCTCTAGGGAGAATCTCCATTGCCATTCCTCATGCATACATCAAAATCTAACTATTCATAGAAATAAGACATAACTTTTGAACTAATGCATGGATCTGATGTATCTGAGCATTCTAGACCTTCTTGGGAGCTTTATCTCAGAATCTAGAACCTCTGCATCTTCATCTTCTCAAGCTTCCATGGACTTATCAACATGTACTCACCCTATACATAGCTATTCCATGCACGTACGCACCCTATACACAGAGAGCCCACGTACATGTACATACCCTATACACAGCCAGCCTGCGTATGTACGCATCATATTCATAGACAACCCGCGTACATTTACTCACCCTATACACAGACAACCCGCGTATGCCTCAGAAAATAGGGTTTTTTGTATTCAGTGTAATTCTAAGAATTTCTCCATCAACCCTTAGTGCTACCTCATATATTCACCACTTCAGATATTTCCACAAGTATTTACAATAATCTTTACACAAGAAAATATACATACAATATGTACAAGTGTGCCCTTAATGACTGAGCTTTGCCTCTTATTTATATCTTCATGTAGCCACACTTTCCTTATTTTAGGGCTTCTCCATTTAAAATAATTTATTTTGCAAGAGACTTTGACTCTTGGGGGATTCTATAAGACTTATGAGGGTTCTCCAATTTCATATGGTCATAAATATCTAACCATGAGGAGTTATGTGATGTTCCACATACCATCGGAAATGGAATGACAAGCACTATCAATCTAGGATAGTTTCAATGACAAATTAACTATCCTTTATCTCATTATTCCACAATTAATCATGGGTTCTCTAACCATACTTCTAGGATAACTCAATCCGTAAAGAGTCTTCCCATGAGGGCTTTCACCATAAGGGGACCACTTTGGAGTTCATCAATCTATACTTCTTATCAACCATGACAAGACAATAACGAGTCATCTTTACATCAAACAAACTTGGGTCCATTACCCAAACCTTTGTGCTATCAGGTTTTCTTCAAGGGTTGACATCAATGACAACCAACCTTAATCAACAATATCCCCCTTTGGCATTGATGGCAACACTCTTATGCAATATTGAAATCATATCACTCATGCTACCCCTGGAACCATGCCTCTGTCCTCTGCATCTGATAAATATCTCCCCCTTTGTCATTGTTGGCACAAGGGCAGACCTAGGGTTCAATGCTTCAACAATGCACCAACAAAACCCTAACTACCAGCCCTTTCGACAACACCTGCAAAGTAGATGAAGCCTCACATGAGACCCAGGGTTCAACGCTTCAACAATGCACCAAAACAACCCTAACTATTGACCCTTTTGGAAACACCTGCGAAGCATATGAAGTCTCACTCGAGGTAGAGGCAGGGGTATTTTTGGTGTGTTGTTGAAGCATTGACCCCTAGGTCTGACCTTGTGCCAACAGTCATCAATGACAAAGGTATCTTTCAATCTGGGGCTGCTCCCCCTAACTGAACTGTCCTCTTAGGTTGCTTCCTCATGTACATCTAATACATATAAGATAAGCATTCAAAAAGCATTCATTTTGGAGTAGAAATAACTCCAAGTCTTCGACGAAGATATTCAAAGGCTTCCCATGGAAGTGGTGTTGTAAATATGTCTTCCACTTGTTATTTGGTGCCCACATACTCAACTCTGATGTTCTTTTCTGCAACATGCTCCCGTATAAAGTGATACTTGATTGGAATGTGCTTTGTCTTGGAGTGCATCATTGGGTTCTTTGAGATACTGATTGGTGCTTGTATTATCACAATATATTGGAAGGGGTTCATCATACTCAACCTGTATATCTGTCAGAGTTTGTTTCATCGAAAGAACCTGTGTACAACATGATGCTGCTGCAATATACTCTACCTCGGTTGTAGATAAAGATATTGGTGATTGTTTCTTTCTTAGCCACGATACTAAACACTCACCTAAGTAGAACGCTTCTCCACTGGTGCTTCGTCGGTCATCAATAAAACCTTCCCAATCTGCATCTGTGTAGGCAATAAGTGATAGATCCTTTCCTTTTGGATACCATAATCCAAACTCTTATGTTCCTTTGAGATATCTAAAAATCCCCTTCACTGCTAATACATGTGATTTCTTTGGTTCTGCTTGAAATCATGCCACCTTTCCAATTGCCTACATTACATCTGATCTAGATTCTGTCACATATAGTAGGTTTCCAATCATTCACCTATATTTTCTTTTATATGT
>JASDQU010817928.1:25199-40145 GCA_032191745.1 Picea mariana
ATTGAGAGATTCCACCGAGTGCTCGAATTCAGCTCATGTATCCACATTCATTCGGATTGTACTTTGGTACCTTGGGAGTCATTGACATCAATGGTGATTTCCCTCGCACTTGTTAATGGTTTTCAACAATGACTGGTAATCAAGTGGTTTCTACCATTGTTATCGGATAAATCGGTAGGTGTAGACACTAACAGATCTCCCTAGATCCACCTGGATCTAGAACAAAAGAGGACAGGACACTACTTTTTCCCTAAGTTGCAATCATTGAATCTACTACTAAGAAGGAGTGAGTGACGTACCTTTATATCGCTTCCTTAGGTCTCTGTTGTTTTTGCTTCACTCCGGTGCTCTTGTGAAATCAGGTCCAAGACAACACAAACCAACCAAAGTGAAGATGGAAAAGTATATTCAATGTCAACCTATGCATATGATCAAGGAGTTATGCAATAAAATAAGAGTGATTTTATGGGAAAGGGACATGCCACTGTATTATATTAAATGAAAGTAGAATATACAACAGGATCGCCTTGATGTCACAATATTCTTTTCAGTGACCCTTGGTTCCAACACACACACTTTCTATGCACTTGCATGAATAAGGTCCAATACAACTTGATAGACCGAGTAGAGTCTTCAAGCTTTTGTCCAAACAAGGTTCCTCACACAATTCTTTCACCAATTCTTCATTCAAGATTGCTTAACCTTTTCCATGAGAAACCTTTCAATATATAGGAGAAGGAGATATGGTTAAACGGATGAGGATGATCCCACTAAATCTGAGAAGTCAGTAGGATTCCAACCATGCGAATGCCAACTCATTTTCTAGAAGATTCCCTTCTAGAACCTTCGTGACTTCTTCCCTTTTCCAAGCTTTGAAACAAGTTCGCACCCTACCCATAGAGCAGACTGTGAACAGTTCACACCCTAAGTTTGGGTTGCCTGTGAGAATGAATGGTTTTCGCACCCTGTGATATAGGCAGCCTGCGAACTCATCTTAAAATTGTGTTTTTTTGAAGAAGACAGCAGTCACTTTTCTCAGGCAAAAATTCCTTGTGGGAGCCTGATTACATCACTTGTAGAGACATCACCAGAGTGACCAAAATCATGTGTAACAGAATGCCCCCCAAAGTATGAGGCCGGAACTTGTGACAGCCGAAATACTTTGTAAAATGTGTGTGTGTGTGTCAGAAACAAGGAGCACACTTAATCGAAAACCTGTAAACAACCAAGCATCTGCAAAATATAATACCAGTTCTAAGGTAGGCATTCCCATGCTCAGATCACAAATGAGTGGAATCATAAACGTAGGTCATGGCCACCAATCATACACCATGGATTCATGCCGTCAAAATTCTACATAGCCACCAGGAATACACTGTGGATCTATGCAAGAAGACTTGAATTAAGACAACATAGCCATGTGACATACAAAGTGGATCTATGTGCCGATACAAATTATACATACTCCATCACAGCCTAGATAAAAAAGATGAGACCCAGGGTCTTCAATCCCATCACCTGAAAGTACGAATCTAGCCATGTGATTCCATACAGTCGCCAATTTTGTTATCGGATAAATCGATAGTTGCGGACACTAACTGATCTCCTTATATCCACCTAGATCTAAAACAAAACACACCAGAACATGATGCTTTCCTTAAGTTTTAAATATTGAATTTACTAACTAAAGAGGGATGGGTGACATACCATTTAAATGCCACTTTCTCTCGCCATCGCCATCCTAGCTCCATTCCAACACTCATACAATAATGAACCTGCAAAAGAACACAACCAACCAAAGTGATAGTAATAGCATAAAATCAATATAAACCTATGTATGTGATCAAGGAATCATACAATAAAACACAACAAGATTTATAGGAAAGAATCATATTACTGTATCATATTAAATGTGAAAGAGAGACTACAACTGTGGCCTTGATGTTGTAAGATCCCTTCCAACTGCCCTTCGTTCCCCACACACTTCCATTCCAAGAATTCTGAGAGCACAGATCTGATAATATTCACAATCTATCTTGACAAAGGCAAAACTCAAAGACACTCCACCCAAGATAATAATTCCAAGCCAAATCCAACTTAACCCTTCTCCATGCGAGCTCCTCTCCTTTTATAAGCTGAAGAGGATAAGATGAGGAGGTTAGGATGATCCCACTAAATCATGAAAGAGAGTAAGATCCAAACCATTCGGATGCCACCTCACCATGGAAGTTTCTCGTTCTAGAAGATTCCATAAAACGCTCGTTTTTCCCATGTGTAAGCATCTTCACACCCTGACTATAGAGTAGACTGTGAACTCCTCACGACCTATCTATGATGCAGCCTGTGAGAATCAGGCATTCTCGCACCCTAGCTATAATGCAGCCTGCGGACTTCCTTTTTTATAGGATTTTTACAAAGGAAAATGAAACTTCTTTTCTCAGGAAAAGTTCTTCTCCCTTCTCTCTTCAAGAACTCAGGCCACTGACCCCTCTGAAGGCAACAGATAGGTTTACATCATTAACGGTCATAGGGATGATGAAAATAATGTGTAACAACCATGTTCGACTTCAGCACATGTAATCGCATGGCTAGATTCATACTTTCAGGTGACGGGATTGAAGACCCTGGGTCTCATCTTTTTTATCTAGGCTGCAATGAAGTATGTATGATTTGTATTGGCACATAGATCCACTTTGTATGTCATGTGGCTATGTCGTCTTAATTCAAGTCTTCTTGCATAAATCCATAGTGTATTTCTGGTGGCTATGTAGAATTTTGACGGCATGGATCCACGGTGTATGATTGGTGGCCATGACCTATGTTTATGATTCCATTCATTTGCAATCTGAGCATGGGAATGCCTACCTCAGAACTAGTATTATATTATGCAGATGCTTGGTTGTTTACAGGTTTCTGATTAGGTGCGCTCCTTGTTTCTGACACACACACGCATTTTACAAAGTATTTCGGCTATCACAAGTTCTGGCCTCATACTTTGGGGGGCATTCTGTTACACATGATTTTGGTCACTTTGGTGATGTTCTACAAGTGATGTATTCAGACTCCCACAAGGACTTTTTGCCTGAGAAAAGTAACTGATGTCTCCTTCCAAAAACACATTTTTAAGATGAGTTCATAGGCTGCCTATATCACAGTGTGTGAAAATCCTTCATTCTTGTAGGCAACCCAAACTTAGGGTGCAAATTGTTCGTAGTATGCTCTATAGGTAGGGTGCGAACCTGTTTCAAAGCTTGGAAAAGAGAAGAGGTCACGAATTTTCTAGAAGGGAATCTTCTAGAAAATGAGTTGGCATTCGCATGGTTGGCATCCTACTGACTTCTTAGATTTAGTAGGATCATCCTCATCCATGTAACCATCTCTCCTTCTCCTATATATTGAAAGGTTTCTCATGGAAAAGGTTAAGCAAGATCAAATGAAGAATTGATGAAAGAATTGTGTGAGGAACCCTGTTTGGATAGAAGCTTGAAGACTCTACACGATCTATCAAGTTGTATTGGACCTTATTCATGCAAGTGCAGAGAAAGTGTGTGTGTTGGAACCAAGGGTCACTGAAAGGAAGCTTGTGACATCAAGGCGATCCAGTTGTATCTTCTACTTTCATTTAATATAATATAGCGGCATGTCCCTTTCCCATAAAATCACTCTTATTTTATTGCATAACTCCTTGATCATATGCATAGGTTGACATTGAATATACTTTGTCATCTTCACTTTGGTTGGTTTGTGTTGTTTTGGACCTGATTTCACAAGAGCACTAGAGCAAAGCGGGAACAACATAGACCTAAGAAAGCAATATAAAGGTATGTCACTCATTCCTTCTTAGTAGTAGATTCAATGATTGCAACTTAGGGAAAGAGTCGTGTCCTGTCCTGTTTTTTTCTAGATCCAGGTGGATCTAGGGAGATCTGTTAGTGTCTGCACCTACCGATTTATTCGATAACAATTTCCAGTGCCATCAAACTGAGGAATCCTAGTTTGATATTCTTGGGGCATATTATGTAAGGGAGTATCCAAAATGAGGGGAGCATATCTTATTTCCATGATTGGGGTAGGAGGATGGATAGCAGATGAACTTATGGAAGGTGTAGATGCAGGAATTCCTGTGACAGGTTGGATCACTACCTGTGAAGTTATTGGAGAAGTGGCGAAAGATATGGAAGAAGAAGGGTTGGTAGATATAGGATGAACCAATTGAGGATTGATAGATGATGTAGAAATTTTCAGGGAAGAAAGTTCAACAGGCTGTTGAATGTAGGCTTCATGCAAAGCTTGATCAAAGTTTGATGCTAGATCTCATAACTTCTCAAAATGTTGAAGGATTTTTTGATCAAGATCTGACTCAAGGGTTTGTCTTTTGGGAATCTTAGTTTGGAGGATATATTGATCTAATACTTTTTCATCCACAAAGATTTTAGATTTGGTTCTGAATAGACTATTCTCAAATGGTAGATCAAACTGAATATCTTGGATTGTGACAAACTGATCTGGGAGAGAGGTTTCCCTAGGAGGAGGACTACTACTCCCTTGAATTTCTGCTAGACTTATTTTCCTAATCAAATTTTTAGGGTTATCTACAACATTTCTCGATTTTGGATCAGGATAATATCTGGTGTGAATTCTTTTTGGAGCCAGAACTTAAACTTGAAAAAAAAAACCTACTTAATTATTTACAAAGTTTTACAACCATTGAACATTTATCTCTAAATATTTGAATCTTTGATTTTCCAGAAATAAAGTTTTCTTACTAGGGAAAATAATCTGCAAAAGTTGGAAAATTTGTTCTTCCCCAGTATGGTTGCCACTATGTTAGAACTCTGTAATTTCCAAAGGTTGTAGAAGAAAAGACAAAGGTAACTATAAAACCACTTTGGAAGCTGGGATCTAGCTCTGCCAGCTTCAGAGAGGGATCTCTCTATAGGATTTAGATTTGTTTGAGTTAAATTGTTAGGCTAGTTATGATAGTTTGGGATTTGTTTGTTTGTTTGAAATATCTGGCTGATTGAATACTTAAATTTCCATTGGGTTATGGGTTCGGTATTTAAAGATAGGGACCTGATTCATTTTTTTATAATGTTTTCTCCATAGGGCAGGGTCGTAAAACTCTTTAGATCTGATTAAATTAGATGAAGTGGATGAGAAGAAAAGAGGGAAATTCCACTAAGTATAAGAGCAGTTAAGAATTCTTTTACTTAATTTCGGATGAAAAAACATGAAGATCATTCAAAAAACAGAAACAAAGTATGTTAAGATAAATTATGTTCTTTAACTTATTTTGAATAATTAGAATTGATAACACATAAATGATTAACAAAGAATGAAAAACATAGACAAATAAAAATGCACATCACCAACAATCTGACACGAGAATCTTGTGAATGATCCCTTCTTATTGCTAGTCGATCCTTTTGAAAATTTACACAATAGCTTTTGGATGCCAAAATCAAACCTCAATAATTCGAAAAGAGAAGTATTTATACAATTATTTACATCAGATCCTGTCATAAATGATCAGGATATTTTGGAGGGATATCTAAACTAACTAAATCTCAAATTACAAAAATGTAGGAATCATGTAGACTTGCTCAGATTTCAGGTGTTGATTTGGTGGAAGGTGTTGATGACTTGTCTCTTTGACTTTACTTAGTTGTTACTCCTTTCTTGATGAAACATCGAACATGTATTTACTCAAGTAATTCACATAACTTATCCCACCTCTTTTTACTTGGGATCGAAATCTTGAGTAATTTTCTATAGATTTCATCCATCTCTATGTACTTGGAAAAAGTAGGATTTGTAATGAAAATATATTTGATTTCATGTTGAATTCTCAAGTCAAACTATAATGTCTCTAGGAAATATTTCCCAATGATGCTTCCCTATATTCTTGCAAACTTTGAGTTGTCTTTGGCCATTGTCTTCAACTTTTGGTTGTAGTCTGGCAGAGTAATCAATTTGTCATTTAGTACAAACAATCCAGGAAACCTTTTCTTCTATAGCACCTCAAACTTGTTGAAGAACCTCTGCACACCTATGTCCATAACCTGAGATTTCTCCTCCAGCTACAAAATTAGGCCTTTCTTGGTTAGAACCTTCTTGATCTCCAGGGTTGTTTCAGTTCTGTCCTCAATCTCCAGCTCTTCTAACTCCAATTTATTTTTATAATTTAGAAACCTGATAAGCTCTGTGGCCTCTGTTGGATTTTCTCCCAATTATTCTTTGATAACTTCAATGGCTCCTCTGGCCTTCTGGATTAATTCATGCTGCTCAAAAATGATCTGAATAGAGGGCCAAATATCTATCATGGATCTTTTGATATCTGTCCATGTTTTTTCCTTAGCTTGGGCTAAGGTGTTTTCCATGGTTGTTTCTTTCCCCAATTGTTGCAGTTGTTGGTTGAGCCTCTGATACTTGTGCATTTTTTCCTGATGAGAATCTTGGAAAATTTCTTTCAATTCCTATAATGTCTTTACCTCCTCCTGTAAATTTTTAATTCCTTCCCCTTGTATGAACATATCCTCCATAGATTTTACTAGTTTATCAGAGGCATCTGAGATTTTTACTAGGATTGTTGTTGGAATTATTGTTGGTATTGTTGTTGATGTAGACACTTTTGTTGTTATAATCCCTATCAGAGGTAGTGCATCTAGTGGAATCATGGCCATCTGCACATTTTTCTCTTTTTCTTTTATCATATTGTCCATCTCTTCTTCCATTTCCCTTATTTGTGAATTTTGCTTCATGATTAATTTTAGCATATCTTCTTTGTGGATTTCAATTTCAGCAACTTATTTCATTTGTGAATACTATGTTGTTGGAAGCTTCAGCTGCTTTCTGAGTGATGTTATATCATCATTATTTTTCTTTATCAACTTCTCTGCTGCTTTGATATTTTTTGGATCATACCCACTCTTAAGAACTAACTCTTCCAATGATTTTATTTTCTTATCTTTGGCCAAAGAAGAGATCTTCTCAAGATTTAATTGGGACTAGATGTTATTCAAAGATACCTACAATTTAGAATCAGTCATTGAGGTATTTGTCACAATTGAAACTATCATTTCTCTTGTCTATCTATGCATATCCATCTGGTCCACAAGATGGAAATCTCTTATATCAAAATCAAAAGCAGTCTTCTTGTAATTTGTTGTTGTCTTTGGATGGGAGACATGTTCCTGTAAGAATTCCATTTGCATTCTTCCCTTATTTATTTCAAAAGTTGACAACAATCTGTGTTGAGAAGTAGAGGTCTGCTTCCAGAATTAAGTGTAGGTGTTGTTGTTGAGAAGCTCATTCCTTTGTTTGATTTTCTTATATTTGTCAAAAATGTTGGACTATTTTTGTCCATGAGATGATTCAGCTGTCATAGTTGTGTCTCGATTTCTTTGAGATGTTGGTGATGATGGAGAACCTGCAAACAAACTATCTGACTGGATTGAAGAATGTGGTCCCTCCAAAACTATGGTGGGATGCATTTCTCCCTCTTTTAGCAAATTTGTTGTGTGACTCGTTTTAGTTCTCTTTCTGTATACTTGGAAATCTTCAGTTGATACCTCTATGACTGAAGGAAAAAATTCCTTCCTTGATCTTTCATATGCTTACTTTTGAGGTGTAGTAGTCTATGAAGTGGTTACAGAGATAGGTTGCTCCTCTAGTTCGTGCAATGTGCTTTCTTTCCATTCTGTCTTGTTCATATATCTCTCAATTTATGGCCTTTGGGTGTGCACATAGGGAGTGGTATTTTTCTTGACCCTCGGCTCATAAATGATGCCAAAAGGGTCATATGCCCAAGTGAAACTCAAAGGAAACTTCATTTGTTTCAAAAGGATATCTGCTTCTTCTCCTGTTGATCTGCTATTGCAAATGAATGGTCCAATCTGATTTTTTATTCTGAGTTGGGATATCTTCTTTTCTACAAAAAAATGAATCTCCTATGAATTTACCATTTTCCTTATATACTCCAGTGCAAAAATCCTCATTGGGAGGTATTTAGGCAATTTGTAAGGAGGAAGATCACACCCATATACCCTGATCTCTATATAGTTCTAGTATAAATTCCAATCACCTGTCTTGGATTGATAAGATAGGTGTAAGACCTTCTGAATTTCTTCACTAACCCTTGGCTCTGTGTTGTTGTTCATCAAACAAATAACTGGATGAATGAATTGATCTATGAAATCTTTAAAGTTGTACTATGTTGAGTTCTTCCTCACCAATGAGGTGCATGATGTAACTGATTGTGGGCTTCCTTCCTTATTTAACTCCCGAAGTGCACAAGGGAACCTGTCTGGTTGAAAAAATAGAGACATATAAACTAGAATCAAAGAGTATCTGAACATCCCTTCGGTTGGAAACTTGAAGAATTGATCATGAATACTATCAGCCAGAAAATGAATGAATTTGAACTTAACGAAAACCTTTACCTCTATAGAAAATATGGATAGAAAACCTAAAATAGGATCATCTACCCATTCATAAGAGTAATAACCTAACAGGTATGATAGCATGGATATGATCTGGTTTTCTTTCACTGTGAAAATAGAAGATCAGTAAGGTGGGTTTTTCTTGGATAATTAGGCATCTTCAGGGAGAAAGATCTCAAAAATGTGGGCTCTTTGGGGAAAAGTTAACTTTTGGTATAAATCATTTATGACTTCGACAGAGAACAAAGTGGATAAGACATTTCTAGGTATTTGTAACATTTGGTCGATGGCTTCAGAGATAATTGTAAACAGTATTTGACCAGTGGAGGAGGCAATGGCTCTTTGGCTAGGAAAATAATTGGCTTGGCATCTCAGTGCAAATTCTGGGAAATGATAAGTCTAAGGGAAAATATACAAGGGAAAATTGGACTCCCAAAGTCCAATTTCATCACTCTGGTCGAGGAAAATCTCTTTCAGCAAAGAGTGAAATTCGAAGAAATCAAACTCGCACTTCAGCTCTGTAACCTTGTAGTCTCTATTTGCTAGAGGGATATGGTCCAGGTCGACAGGAGGGTGAATCATTTGGTTTCCATATGTGTCAATAGGTTTGACCTTGGGAACCATAATTGATAGAATTAGCAGCAAAAAGATGCGAAGTTGTATTACCGGGAGAAAAATTCGCTTGTTGACGGTGAGAGATGGCGGTGGAAGTTTGACATATTATCTTGGGGCAGTATTCACGGTGTCTTACTCAACAAACAGTGTAACGGAATGAGAATGGGGATTTTAATATGTACAGTGGATACTCGTTATGGTGTGGGGTCGTTACGGGACAACTAACGGTCATGGGGGAGGTTTTAATTGGCTAACGTGTATGTTGAGTGGGGCAGGTTTCATGCAGAGATAGGATAGTAGTGGTGGGGAGAGTGAGCAGTATCAATCTTTGGTTTGGCGAATTTCGGAGGGGCGGTTCCGTGGTAAGTGGAAATAGGAAGGGGTGCGAAATGTTGAGGGTGCACCACGTTATGTGGGACCGACATGGGGAAATACCACTTTTTGGACCCCCCCTCCACTGATAAAGGTAGGTAGGTCAGGGGGGTGAAAATGGTTGAGGGCTGTCGATCGGGGAAAATTTGATGCCACCGGGGGAGATTTGAGCGAAGGATATGCGATACAAGACAAAACGTATTGTCCTCTTTCAATCTTTGGATAAAAACATGCGCCATAAACCACTACGCTTACTTTTTGAAACCTTTACATTGTAATTTATTTCCTTATGCTAAAATAACCAATTTTAATCAACTTAGGGTGCATTTTGAAATGCAAACCCTTTTCAATTTTCTTTGAAAGGAAAATTCACCTAATCTAAATTCTAACCTATGCATCTAACTCATCAATCCAACTTAAACTATTGGATTGATTTATTCCTCCACCTAACTACTTTGGCCAAGATTAGACAGTTTGACCAATTTTATTTTCTAACCTATCAACAACAAAATTAAAATGTTTGATCATGATTAGACTATATGATTCAAACTTATTTTTCTTTTGGTGGGGTTTTCTTGTTTTTCTGTCTTTCTATTTTTCTTTTTATTATATTTTTTCCTTTTTCTTTTCTTTTTATACCCTCTTTTCATTTTCATTATTTTTTATCTTTTCCTTTTTCTTTTGGAAATCATTTGCAGAATGAAATATTATTTACAACATAGAATCACTGAAGGAAGAAAATTCAATCACCATTTGATACTATGAAATATAGAACTATAACAGGTGTAACTTCTGATGGGCTATTGTGAGGCGATCTTTCTGCAAATGAAACCATACCTTATCTCCCACTTGAAATTTTTGCGGTACCCAATGTTGATTGTGACATTGCTTGTACTTGGCATTGGCTTTCTGCACAATATCATGACATTGTTGTTGGATGTGTTGGATGCGATCAACAAATTTGGTTGCCCGATAAGTCTTTGTCTAAGAATGGGAGGAATATTCATGTGCGGTTGCAATGGGTAGAGCTACGTCAATGGGGGCCAATGGTTGAAACCCAAAGCACACCTAAAAAGGGTTGTGGCCAATAGAGTTTTGGAGGGCTCTATTGTAGCTATGTTGATCATAAGGAAGGATTTCATCCCATGTGCGTGGATGTTTGGAATTATACATCCATAGGATATGGACAATCATCATGTTGACTACCTGTGTTTTTCCATTACTCTATGGGTGGAAGGGAGTCGATTTGGTTAGCTTGTTGTACATCATCGAACATAGGTTGGACCAAAAGGTGCTCAGGAACCTATTGTCTCAATCGAATATAATAGTTTGTGGTAGCCCAAAATGAACCCAAACATGTCTGAAGAATATCTTGGTAGTGGTCTCGGCGGTGATCGTGCCAAAGTTTCCATATTAGATAATTGATTGACGACCATGAAGACACAGTCATTCCCATACTTGGTTGAAGGTAGAATGAAGATCTAGTCCATGAAGATGTACTCCCAAGGATTATCCAGAGTAGGAAGAGGGGTGTATAGCCCCTGTTTCTTGATGGCAGGCTTGGAAATGGTGTAGGCAGTGCAGAATCTAATGTACTTACGAACATCTTGTTGAAGCTTCGGCCAACACAAATTATTCTACAGTACTTCCACTATATTTTCTACACCAAAATATCTCATTTCCCAACTATAATGAGCTTCCCATGTCATCTTTGCATGCTCTCTTGAAGGAACACAAAGGTGGTTCAGATGTTATAATAACCCATCTTGGAGATGAAAGGTGAGAATTGTTTTTCCTACACTCAAGGTCTGATAGGTAGTAGCAAAGTCAGAGTCATTATTGTATAATTTTGGCCATCTAGATGTCTCATGTCCACGGGAGTTGAGAATTGTGGTTAGTGCTGCCATCGGGGGTCGACTGAGGCAATATGTGATATGGTTGGTGCTACCCTTCTTGTACTTGATATTCAAGTGGAATTGTTCTAGGTATGTGGACCACTTCTGATGGCAGTCATTTTGTAACTTTCCTTGTGTCTGCATAAATTGCAAAGGCTTGTGATCAGTGTGGATGATCGTTTCCTTTCCCAGAATGCAATGCTTCCACTTTCGACATGCCTACACAATGGAGTACATCTCTTTGTCATAGGTGGGGTATCTTAGAACAAGATTAGATAGAGTTTCACTATGAAAGGCTATTGGATTCCCATGCTGAGTGACGACTGCACTGATAGCATAATCTGAATCATATGTCTCAATCTCAAATGGTTGTTGCAGGTCTGGAAGAACGAGGACTGGTGTTGAGCAGAGGTATAATTTCATATCCTTGAATTCTTTCTTTTAGGGAGTGGACCACACAAAATTGGCCTTCGTTCCACCCTTGGTCACTTGGATTATGTCCCAAGAGATATGAGAGACCCCAACACAAATTTTCGATAGAATTTAGCAAGGCCCATGAAGTTGCAGAGCTCGGTCATTGTTTTCGGGGTTGGAAAATTGTAGATGACTTGGATATTGGTTGGATCCACATATACACCCTTTGAATCCACAATGTATTCCAAATATTGGATTCTTTTCATGATGAAGGAACACTTATACAAGTTGGAATATAACTTGTGTTGTCGCAGGGTGCCCAATACCTGTTGAATATGCTCCAAATGTTCCTCCCAAGTTTTGTTGAATATGAGGATGTCATCCAAATATAAAACCAAGAAAGGAGTTTGTGAATGGCCATAATATATTATCCATCATCTGCATGGATGTGGTCGGGGAATTATTCAAGAAGAAAGGCATGACCAACCACTCAAAGAGGCCTTCTTTGGACTTGAATGTTGTCTTCCACACATTAGTTTGTTCAATCGACACCTAGTCGTAACCTGACTTCAGATAAATTTTACTAAAAAACTTGGCTCCATTGAGTTGATAGAGAAGATCATCAATACGGGGAATTGGGTACCGGTTCTTCACTGTGATCTTGTTTAGGGATCTGTAATCAATACAAAGTCACCATGTTCTATCTGTTTTCTGTACTAGAACAATTGGGGTCTCGGAAGGTGAGGAGTTGGGTCTGATGTGGCCCTTTAGAATTAGCTCTTGCATCTGGCATTTGATTTCATCATTATCCAGAACATAACTCCTGTATATAGGGCCATTAGGAAGAGGGGCACCGAGTGTAAGATAAATTGTGTGTTTTACCTGACAGTGCACATGCACCCCAGTAGGCGAGGTGAACATGTCTTTATACTCCTTGACTCTTTCATCCACCTATTGTTGTTGGTAAGAGAGACCTTGTGCAGAGGTTTTGGCAGTTGCAGTGACCTTTCGGTCACCTTCCAATCGAACCATATAGAGGATGAATATCATGGTTTGAGAAACCACCTTTCTGCAATGCTTCACAGCTTCCCAAAGATCAAAGAGACTGCATTATTTGGGACTTCCTCTGGTACCCTGTAGAGTTGATATCCCAAAGTAATAATGATACTACGACACCTAGATTCATAAACAACATGAAATTTCCACATATATGGTTTTCCTAGCAAAACATCACAAAATTCAAGTGGGGAAACATCATTGGCAACTAGATCTGGTAACTGGCACTTTGCATTGGCTAGAATGTACTTTCATACTTTTGTACCCATTGTCATTATTGGTGGGTCACATTTCATATGGAAATAGTATACCTCAATAACTGGTGACTATATGGTTTCTCCTATGTTCAATTTCAATGCATTTATTCAATTGGTGTAGGATTGTACATATTGCGGGTTGGTTTAAAGACCTTATGTCATGCTGGCATTCAACTATGTTGCTCTTGCTTGAGTTTATTCTACAATATCAATACCTTCTTATGGATTTGTTATGAGGGACAATGGTTGATCATATATGCAATCCATTTTCTTTATTTATGTGCACTAAGTCATATATCCACTATTTATTCACTAATGGGTATGATGCTTGTTTGACAGGGATCCACAATGTATTCTTTTGTGGCCATGATTTTGCAATCTATATAGATCATGGATCTACATTATACTTGGTTGGTGGCCATGATTTTCTTTCACCTGAGAATGGATATGGATACCTCAAGGAAGATAGATATTTGATACTTTGGTCTTTGTTAGTAGGTACTCTTTTGATCCTTAGTACTATGGGATTCCTCCTTAGTTCACTACGTTAGTTTTATGGCTTGTATAATGTATTTTGGCCCACAATTTATCTTCGACCCTCACACATTATTAGGCATCTTGTTGCACTTGAAATTGGTTCTATAAGTTATTTAAGTGGAGTTGATCCATTATGATTAGTTATTCCATTAAAAATCACTTTTTATAGCCTAATTTACCTTTTAAAATAACTTTATGCAGAATTATTCCTAAGAGCAAATCTAAAACTATTTATTTGGAATTATTCCAAAAACTGTCTCTAAAACCTATGCAATTGCAATTTCCAATTTGAATCTTGAACCATACACTTGTAGAGCCATGATCTTTGTTTCTAGATAATGTGAACTATCTTTTTCTCTTATGAGAGAGAGAGAGAGAGAGGTTCTTGAATATTTGGTAAGAGAAAATATTTTTTTGGGAGATATAACACCCTTTTGTTGGCATTGGGCTAGAGCTTGGTAACCTTTCCTTGGTCCTTGTTGTCCTATCTTGAGAGAGTGTTTCCTTGAGTCTCTAACTGAGATATTTCCTTGAGTGTTTCCTGGTGGATCTACTTGGATCCACCTACAATAGTGAGTGAGTAAGATCCTTATATTGAGGAAGGCTTCTATCCATATGGGCTAGGATGGAAGGACCAAATTTGGGTGATGGAGGTGATGCAATAAAGGATCAGGTATTCATACTTATTGTGACACATTTATCATATATTTAAATATAGATCTATATTCTTCCCCCCAAAATTGCTTGCTATTATTCTTATGCATGATTATTGTATATAGATCTAGGAATTGAATTGTTTAATTTAAGAAGCAATTTATATAAATATCTTCATTGAAATGCATAAGTTGGATTGGAGAAAGGTTTGGTTTCTTGATTTTGTGCAGATTTGACGAGGATGTTGGAGATAGAGCTTGATTTGATTGGGACTACTCATTAGGATATACAACAACCAACATAAAAAGGTACATCTTTATCCTTTCTCTTTTTCATATCATGTTATGAGACATTGATCTAAGGAAATTAGATAGTAATCTATCAAATGTTTGCAATGAGGTTCCAACCCACTCACTAGAGAAACCTAGATCTAGTGATAGGAAACAATTCCCTACATCGGTTTTGTTGTCTGAGCATGTTGCATAATTATTCTTAAATATGTTTAAAAGAATTAACCCATACCTCAAACCTTCTCCATTAATGCAAAAATAATTTACAATATATTTTAATATAAAAATTTTAAAAATGACCCCGTATGGGATGTTATTGCAGACCATGTGTCAAGCGAATCGAATAAGCAATGACCACCATGATGCCAGCCACATGACAGGTGTGTGCCACCCCCTCCGCCGCCGCCAAGGGTCA
>JASDQU010817929.1:34532-58926 GCA_032191745.1 Picea mariana
GGTACATGTTGGCACAGGTTATTGGTACAGGTTGTTACAGGTTGTTTGGTGTAGGTTGATTGGTACATGTTTACATTAGTATATCTCACAGTGATAGTGTGATAGTGGTTCCATCATTCTACTTATATTTCAGGGCGGTTGGATAGGGCAAGGATAGGTGGTTGTAGCCACCTTCCGGTTGTAGCCGGAGAACATAGAGGGTTGTAGCCTCCTTCTGGTTGTAGCCAAAGAATTGGGGAGTTGGAGCTTCCCACAGGTTGTAGCTTGAGAAACTAGGGGTTGGATCCTCCTTCCAGTTGCAGTTGAAAAACAAGGGAGGTTGGTGCTTCCAAAGAATGTAATTCTTAAAGACATATAAGAAAAAACATTATGTGGTTTTCTCCCGCTTTGGGTTTCCACGTAAAACACTGGTGTACTGTGTATGTGTATGATTGCTCATTAGTTCATTGTTTATTTACTATGCAACTATTGGATGATAATGATGCTACATTGATATAACACTTGCATTTTATGGTTAAAAAGGATTAAATTGCTCTATTACTTATTCACCCCCCCTTTCAGTAATCCAACAATTGGTATCAGAGTTGGTTCCTTCANTGGACAGAATGGTTTAAAGTATGAGTTATGGAGTGGATGGACGAAAGTATTTTTACAGGCACATGGGTATTATATTTGGCTATCAGTCGTTACAGGATATGATAGTTCAAAAAGGGAAAAGTCTGCAACCAAGAAGGAATTGAAGAAGAATAACAAAATAGCAATGGATTTCATCTGGTAAGGATTACCTAATCCGGTAAGAGAAAAGGTTGATAAATATTCATCAACCAAAGAAATTTGGGATAAGTTACATGACATATATTCTTCACCCATCGCAAATTCAGAAAATGCCAAAGAAGATGCAAATACAAATCAAGAAGAATTATGTTCACCATGTCAAACAGATTCGGAAGATGAAGAGTACACAATCACCAAAGGTATGTTGTTTTGATTTAATTGTGAAAAACGTGGACATCTTGAAATAGAATGCGAAGAAGGAAATGAGACAAAAAAACTAATTGAAAAGGAAGACAATTATGAAACATAATTGATTACTGCTTTAGATGAACTAAGAGAAGAAAACAAGTCACTAAAGAAAGAATTGATGAAACAAAAGGAAAGTGTCCACATTTTTTAAGAAGCCCAATGGGTCATCGAGAATTGAAGAACTCGGCTAGAAGAAGCCATAAAGATCGAAGAAAATCTTGAATATCAAAAGCAGTATTTGGAAGCCAACATAGCAGCACAGAAAGAAGAAGCAGAAATGAGAGAGAAGATATTGACAAATCATCTTAAGGAAAGAACTGACGATTTAAACCAGCTTGAGACAGAGTTTGGTCAAGAAGCGAAAGGACTTGAAGAAGAAATAATCACATTAAAAATTCATCTTGAAGAAGCGAAAAGAACAAAAGAAGTCATGAAGTCTCAGATAATGAAGAAAGAAGAAGAGGTTGAGAAGCTTGAAGAAGAAGCTGTCACATTGAGAAGTAAAATCGTCAAGCTCAATAGGAATGTTGAAGAGACATAAACATCCACATCAGTTATAGAGAATGAAGAGAAACACTCTAGGTTGCTAGTAAAGAAGAATGAAGAAAATAGAAAGAGTTGTGTAGAAATACTCAAAGGAAGGAATCATCGTCAACCAAAATCTAAGAAAAGTATTGAAGATACATCTTCAAGAAGACCATCCATGTTCAAACCACAAAGAAGCTTCAATCACGATCATGATCAGTCAAGACAGAAATTCAGAAGGACTACACCACAAAGAAGATCACTCACTCCCAGGTATGTAAATTTCTTTTATGGTCATTGTTTTTATTGTACTAATTTTGGACATAAGGTTGCAGATTGCAGGGATTATAAAAGAAATGTTCAAGCAAGAAATGCCTATGTGGCCCCACGTAACATTGAATGTTACAAATGTCATAACTATGGACACATAGCTAGTGATTTTAGAAGCATGATGGATACTTCCATGAAAGAGAACATTGATATCATATATAAGAAAGTATGGATAAAAAAACACGAAGAACAGGTGAACAAAGACCAGGTCCTAGAGATCGCAAGATTGACAATACGACAAGATGAAGAAAATTCTACAGAGAAAAAGAAAAATATCAGATACAGAAAGGTTTGGAAAATAACTGAAAGAAAAGAAGGACAAGTAAATAAGGAACAGGTTCAAGAGATTGTACTTTTAGGCATTGTAGTGAAAGATGAATCCACAAACATAAAGAAAGAAGTCAGAGCTCAGAGAAATGATGAATCTACTAATGATGATGATGATGAATACACTTCAGAGCAGGAATTGTTCTGAGCCATTCGGTTTAGAGACTCCCAAATAATATGAATAATAGACAGGGGGAGTCTATGTGGTAGCTGAGACAAACCAGAGAACCATCTCTCGAGCAGCTTGCATAATTTGAGTAGACAGATTTAGTGCATTCAATTAGCAGAAGTACAATATGATAGATTAATCAGTTGTAGTAATACTTCATGATAGTACAGTGACATATGAGTCAAAATTATGGACAATTGTGTAGTAGAGTCTTGAACAATATGGACAAATATGGACGTGAAATCAACTTTTTTGAATAGGGAACTTGAAGAAGAAGTCTACATTGAACAATTGCTTCCTAGAGCATGGTACTCTAGATTGGATAAATATCTACAACGAACAAGGTTCAGAAAAGGAAGTGCATACAACAACCTCTACATTAAGGTAACTCAAGATGGTATTTTATTAATTGAAATTTATACTGATGATATTATTTTTGGAAGTATTGATGACAGGTTAAGCCAGGAATTTGCAAAGGATATGCAGAATGAATTTGAATTGTCATTACTTGGAGAACTATCCTTCTTTCTGGATCTTCATATACGTCAAAGCAACCAAGGAATTTGTATTTCTTAAACTAAGTATATCAGAGAAATCCTAAAGAGGTTCGGAAGGGAAGATTGCAAACTAGTTACCACTCATATGCAAACCAGTTGCAAGTTGAGAAAAGATGATGATTCAAAGTTTACAAACCAGAGGCAATATAGATCAATGATTGGTAGCTTACTATATGTGACAACATCCAGACCAGATGTAATGCAAGCAGTTGGACAGGTGGCATGATTTCAAGCAACACCAAAGGAATCACATGTATTAGCAGTGAAGAGGATTTTCAGATATCTCAAAGGAGCAAAAGAGTTTGGATTATGGTATCCAAAAGGAAAGGATCTATCACTTATTCCTACATAGATGCAAATTGGGCATGTTGCATTGATGACTGACAAAGCACCAGTGGAGAAATGTTCTACTTGGATATACAGGTTGAGTATGATGAGCCCATTCCAATCTATTGTGATAATACAAGCACCATCAATATCTCAAAGAACTCGGTGATGCACTCCAAGACAAAGCACATTCCAATAAAGTATCACTTTCTACGGGAACATGTTGCAGAGAAGAACATCAAAGTTGAATATGTGGGCACAAAAGAACAAGTGGAAAACATCTTTATAAAACCGCTTCCAAGGGAATCCTTTGAGTATTTTCGCCAGATACTCGGAGTAATTTCTACTCCAAAATGAATGTTTTTGAATGCTTATCTTATATGTCTTAGATTTACACGAGGAAGCACCGTAAACAAGATAGTTCAGGTTGGGGGGATAAGTTTCAGGAAGAGTTCAGTCAGGGGGAGTCCCCAAGGACAGTTCAGTTAGGGGGAGCAACCCCAAATGGAAAGATACCTTTGCCATTGATGACAAAGGGGGAGAGATTTATCAGATGCAAAGATAAATGCTTGGAGAAAGAGCACATAGGCATGGTTTCAAGGGGAGCGATGGTCACAGGGGGAGCATGAGTGATATGACTTCAATATTGCATCAAAGTGTTGCCATCAATGCCAAAGGGGGAGATTGTTGATTATTTGGGTTGGTTGTCATTAATGTCAACCCTTGAAGAAAGTCTGGTAGCACAAAGGTTTGGGTAATGGACCCAAGTTTGTTTGATGTATAATGGTATGAGTTTTAATATATTTGAAGGTAATACTATTCTATATGGATAGTACATGTCATGCCATTTCCGGTGGTATGTGGAACGTCACATAACTCCTCACGGTTATAGAGTTATGGCCATATGAAGTTGGAGAACCCTCGTGAGTAATCTAGAAGCCCCAAACGGTCAAATTAGTCAAAGTGGTTGCAAAGAAGAAATTATTTAAATAATAAAGTGAAGTGATGAGTGTACTATAAGTCAAAGTAGATACAAAAGAAATTAGTTAATTAATAAAGTTAATGTAGAAATTACTAAGTGGACAAGTGGTTAGAAGTGAGTTAGCCCTAAAATAAAGAAAGTGGGTTAAGATGGTTAGAAGGTAATTTAAATAATAAAGTGAAGTGATGAGTGTACTATAAGTCAAAGTGGATACAAAAAAAATTATTTAAATAATAAAGTTAATGGATAAATTACTAAGTGGACAAGTGGTTAGAAGTGGGTTAGCCCTAAAATAAGGAAAGTGGGTTAAGATGGTTAGAAGGTAACCCCTTGAGGAAGCTACATGAAAGTATAAATAAGAGGCAAGGGTCTCTAATTTTTAATCACACTTGAGCATATTGAATATCTACAAGTCACTGAGGTAACCAAAGGATATCTAAGCCAAATTTCAGAGGGAAGGTGAAGTAAAGAAGGTCGAAATTCAAGGGAGGATAAATTATTTTGATGATGCTTTCTAAGGTATGTTATTTACATGTCATCTCACCATTTTCACAATAACTTGTTTTTAGAATGATTCAGACCACGAAATTGGGAGTACGTTGAGGAAACATATTCAAGTATCCATGATAAAAATTTCAGCTTGTGGGTCATTGTAGTTTTGGAGTTACACTCCATGGAAAATAGGATTTGTGGCTAGTCCTGAAACTAGTCTAAAACAAGTGTTTCGGGTAAAAACATCATAACTTATTCATAACAGATCCAAATTCACTAAGACAAAATGTATTGGTTAGAGTACAGTCTATAGTATTTGGTGTACCATTTTCAGATCTATACAACAAATATTATGTGCGAGGCACGCTCTAAAAGTTTGCTCTCTAGAATAATCCATAATTCAACAAGGCGTGCCATTTTTGCTATAACTCATTTTTTGAGAGGTTCTAACTAGTGAAATCTCGAGGAATTGCATAAAAGAAACTGAAGAATATTGTGTATCATTTTTAGATATTTATTCATTACATGTACATAGTTATGATTATTGCAAGTTAGGGTTGTTGATTAATCGAAAATTAGTCATGTGAGACTAAATTAAAGTTTGATGAAAAGGCTAGTCTCTTGTTGTTAAAGCTAAGGAAGGTTTGTAGGTATGTGATCATATACAACTGGTCCGTTACAGGGTTACAAATCAGATTTGGATGATAAAATTGATGAGGGCCTTTTGGTTGAGGTATGATACAGATAGAGGTTGTATAACAGTGAGGTTGTGGCACATGGTTTGATGTAATGGTTTATTGAGGTACATGTTGGGTACATGGTTGAGACACGTAGTTGATGAATTGACACATACATGAGGTGTATAGTTGATGATGTTGGTACATCTTGATGATTCATAGTTGATGAGTAGTTGATGCATGATTGGTACATACTTGGTACATGGTCAGAGGCGCTTGTTAGTAGTATTGTTGACACATGGTTTATGGATGATGTATCATACTTGTCTTGGTATATTATTAGAAGCACATATTGATCTTGGTGATGATTATGAGTTGTTGTGTTATGCTTGGTTGATGCACATCTTGGTGATATCGTGCATATGGTTGAGAGTTGTCTTGGTGATTGATTATGGTGAGTATATCTGATTTGGTTGATAAGATTGATGAGACAGATTGTTGTTATAGTTTGTTTGGACATGTTATTGTGACAAGTTATTTGTATAGGTTTGGTGCATGGTTGATGCATTTGTTTATGGTACAGGTTGAGGTACAGGTTGATGTATGGCACATGTTGGCACAAGTTATTGGTACAAGTTGTTACAGGTTGTTTGGTGTAGGTTGATTGGTACAGGTTTATAGCAGTATATCTCACAGTGATAGTGTGACAATGGTTCCATCATTCTACTTATATTTTAGGGTGGTTGGATGGGGCAAGGACATGTGGTTGTATCCATCTTCCAGTTGTAGTCTGAGAACATAAGGGGTTGTAGCCTCCTTCTGGTTGTAGCCAGAGAATTAAGGAGTTGGAGCTTCCTCCAGGTTGTAGCTTGAGAAACTAGGGGATTGGAGCCTCATTCCAGTTGCAGCTAGAAAACAAGGGAAGTTGGTAATTCCAATGAATGTAATTCTTAAAGACATAAAAGAAAAAGCATTCCGTGGTTTTCTCTCGCTTTGGGTTTCCACATAAAACACTGGTGTACTGTGTATGTGTATGATTGCTCATTTGTTCATTGTTTATTTACTCTGTAACTATTGGATGATAATGCTACACTGATATAACACTTACATTTTATGGTTAAAAAGGATTAAATTACTCTATTACTGATTCACCCCCCCTCTTAGTAATCCAACGTAGTGGTGATGCAGATTTAAATCAGACAGTTCACAACACTGAGATATCAGTGGGACAAATGTCTTGTTTGCAGAAAAAATGATAAGTTGAGTTTAGGATAACATCTTTGACTAGTGGGCAGAGTTTAGAGTGCCATAGTAATGGGCTTGAGAGTTGGTAGAAAAAGGAGTTCAAGAGTTCGCAGCGCCAGTAATTCAAACAACATAAACTTCTCTGTCAACCTTTGAACATCATGCAAATCATCAAGGAATACCTGATACCGCTGCATTTGATGTTGGCGTTTTGTGAACATGAGCTGGTCTATTTCAGAGGCATCCAAACTCGAACAGTGTTCTTCAACCGGTCTCTAGCACCAGTTTGCAGCGCCAAGTTCAAATTCCAATAGCGTACTTCATGGAAACTGTTAGAGTTTTCTGTGACATAATCCTTGAAAATCCAATTAGATGAAATCGTTGAAAACCACAAAATTCCCCTTGACACATCTCCAGCTTGCAATAATGAAAGATAAGTGCATGAGGTACTTATAAGTACGCTACAAACTTTTAGGTGAGTTGGCAACAAATAAACCTAACCTTTGACTTGATATCTAAACAGTTGGAAGGTGACAAAATGAAAACTTGTGTACAACTTTGAGGCAGGACATGTCATGGTGGTGATGTTTGAGGCCAAGAGTGTCACTCATAAGGACCATTATCCTTATCATGATGAATAATCTCATGACATAAAGGCTCTAAAACAAGGCTAAAACAATATGTTGCTTATAAAAACCAAAAGTTTGAGTTATGACATGAAAAATAACCCAAAACCTAAGACTTAAAAAACCCTATGACTGAAAATAAAACATAACCAAGGTGTTTTTGACCCCCTTCACATTCTATGTGCTAACAACTCCTATTTGTCTTTTCACCTTCTTCTTGAAGAGGCGGTTACAAAACTATTCACATTCCCTTTTCTCATGACAAGTGGCAAAAAAGGATGAAACTTGAGGTAGTTAGGAAAATGACGAATGGAAAAACAATTGTTTGTCCTTTTCCTATGAAATTTTGCTCTGGAGATAAGCTGTCCAGGCTTCCAACTGGTTATACTGTGACTCAATGCTATCATGCAGGGCACTCCTATCCTTCTCCATTCTTGTCATATAAGCATGTATCATGGTATGGATTTTTGCCGGCTGTAGCAGATGTTGATCAATGAGATCAATAGAGACAAAAGTTGATGCTTCAACTATTTGTCTCCTTTGACTTGTACTTTCCTGGACCGCATTCACTAACTCTTCCATGACCAAATTCTTCCCAAGTTCATCTTACCTTGGGAGACAACCATTTCTTATTTATTCTTGGGCATCTTTATGAGTTCTTTAACATAATCCCATTTCCTTGGTTACTTCATTGTTCTCCCATTGCCCTACCTGCTAGCAATGATCTAATGTGTATAGGTATGTTTTCCTCACTGATTTCGAGGGTTTGTACAATTATGGAGGCACATCAAGATTCTCTACTATCCAAGTATCAATGTCTGTTATACCTTACCTGATAGTGTTGTATTGTGTCAGCTTCATTTGTATCCGGTCGTTTCGTTCAATAATTGTTGCAACAACGTTTTGGAAGAGATGCAAGTTGGCATACATATCGATGATGGCACCTTCCAGCTCATTCCTCACTTTTTTCGCGATGGCTTTAAAATTGAGAAGACTTCTTTCATCTATCTTAAATTGTTGGAGCCTCTTGATCCAGGTGGATATCGGTGGCCACCCACCTTTTCCAACTGGCTCAAAACAATTTTCTGGCAAATTTGGTAATTTACTATTTTTAGCAATTTTTAACTTCTGGGGCCATTTTGAGGGCCTAAATGAAGGTTTTTTGGGATCGAGTTTCTCAATGACAACAGAAGGCTCTAATTGAGACCCTTATATGAATCTCCTCGACAATACCTTTCCAAGGAGATATCGTGCGCCCCAAATGGAGATCGTATGCCAAAGTTATGCCATTGGGAAGTTGATACACCAAAATACCCAAAACAGGGTCCACAAAACTGTTAGCTTTTCATCTTCCGGGGTTAGGGTTTTGGATTTTCTTTATGATAAAAATGCATTTGGAGCCTCATTGTAAAATAATCTTCTCATGGATGCGAGTAGCCATCACATCTCTTCTCAGAGATAAGTTGCCACCATTCTAGCGAGTCTTTCACTCTGTATTTTTACAATCTTTGTACATTTTCGCTCATTAATAGAAAATTGTGTATAACTGTATCTCTATGTTTATGGTTGTATCTCTGATACAATTCTGTTATATTATTGGATATCTAAGATATATCTGTACATTTCTGTATTATATCTCTGCTCTCATTTCGTGCTGAAAATAATCCAGATCAGTGGTATCAGAGCAGGCTGCTCTTGATCGTTTTTTTTAGTGTATGTCCCCGACGAGGTTTGAGTATATCAAGTTGGGTCTCGAGCTTGTCTCTCTTGAATAAAATCGCTCTCACACGCCCAAGAAACCCTCCACGGCGAAAGAAAAGAAAAATGACAGAGCAGACGATTCTATCAATTTGTTGCTTGAGGAAGATCTCACGCGACAGAGGGACGAAATGATGGAGAATTTTTCCCACATCATTCAACGCTTGTCGATAGCAATAGGCACATCTTCATCAAACAATCACTTTATAAGCACCTCTCCTTTCAAGGTATAGGTTAATTTTGATATTCTCGTATTTGAAGGTCAGATAGATGTGGATGCCCTAGACAATTGGTTAAATCTGTTAGAAGGTTATTTCTCTGTTCATAATTTTTTCGACAAGGAAAAGATCATCTTCGCACTCCTTAAATCTCTCCCCCATGTCAAACATTGGTGGGAAACTTATTGGGAGAAAAGTTCCACATATGATTCTGGAATATATGGGGTCGAGCCCACTTGGGATTTTTTTGTGGATGCGGTAAAGGAACATTATTACACTGTTGGCAACTATGAGTACCAATACATGATATGGACCACACTGCTGCAAGAGAGGGGCCAAGCAGTTCCGGAGTTCACCAGTACCTTCCATACCTTGCGCACCAAGTTGGGTATCAAAGACTCTGAATGAAATTTGGTTATGAAATACCGTGGGGTTCTACACAGATACATCTAAACTGAAATAGATTTTATGGACATCTCATCACTCGATGTTGCTTATCGATATATTATTAAAATCGAGAAGAAATTTAAGCACCAGAACAAACGTGAGTTTGGGTCTGCAAATCTGCAACAACAAAAGTATGATAAAAACGACCCTAACAAACAGTCTCCCAAAAACCAATCCAAGCCACAGGAAAAGAAGGGTCACAAAAAGACAAAGAAGGACACCCGAAAATGGTGTGATTTCTACAAAATCCCCTCGCACAACACCTAGGAATGTCGCTCAAAACAATCATTGGTGGTCGAGATCAAAGACAAGGAGCCGAACCCTGATTCAGAATCTGATTATGAAAATACTGGTAAAAGACAGATCATCGATGCACACCCCACTGATATTGCCGCGATCACAACAATTCAACCAGAAGAACCAATAGATCCTAAAGAGGGGGATCACCTTTTTCATTCACAGATGTGGGTGAAGGGGACCCCGCTGCATTTTATTGTTGATAGCGGAAGCCAGAAGAACCTCATTTCAACATAGTTCGTCAAACAGTTGGGATTGTCAACAACACCACACCCGCAACCATACAACATCGGGTGGCTTCGCCAGGGACGAGATATTTGTGTCAGCCAATAGTGTCGATTGTCATACGACATCCAACCCTTCAAAGATGAGGTATTATGTGATGTTTCCCCACTGGATGTCTGTGATGTTCTCTTGGGCCAACCATATATGTGGAAGTGCCATGCTATTTATGAGTCTCAACCCCGCAGTGTCATTGTTTCTATAGGGGGTCATCTCTACATAATACTAGAGGTAGTTCTGACTACTGTTCCACCTAAACAATGCCGCAAGGTAGTATCTCATACTACAAAATTCAACTTCTTCACAATCTGTTCAAAAGGTGAACAGAAGGACACTGCAACCACTACAGTCTTGGCCCAAGCACCTTCTATCCAACAGAAGCAGGTCAACAAGATTGCAACGAAGTGTAAAGATTCTTTCTGCACAGAGGCATCTCATGTATCCAGACTGGTTAAAAAGGTCCAACCCTTCCAGCCACATGTTCGTGACAACCTTCAATAAGCTAAGCAACACAACTTCTCCAACAAGGAAAGCATCTCATCAAGATGCAGATTCAACAAACATTTTTCCCTCTCCCCCGGGCACTCAACGCAATGGAGACCATTGCTTCCTAAGGAGGGAGGATTGATCCAGGTGGATATCGGTGGCCACCCACCTTTTCCAACTGGCTCAAAACAATTTTTTGGCAATTTTGGTAATTTACTATTTTTAGTAGTTTTTAACTTTCGGGGCCATTTTGAGGGCCTAAATGAAGGTTTTTTGGGATCGAGCTTCTCAAAGATACTAGAAGGCTCTAATTGAGCTCCCTATATGAATCTCCTCAATGATACATTTCCAAGGAGCTATTGTGCGCCCCAAACGGAGATCATATGCCAAAGTTACGCCCCCGAGAAGTTGATACACCAAACTACCCAAAATGGGGTCCACAAAATTGTTAGCTTTTCATCTTCCAGGGTTAGGGTTTTGGATTTTCTTTATGATAAAAAGGCCTTTGGAGCCTCATTGTAAAATCATCTTCTCACAGATGCGAGTAACCATCACATCTCTTCTCAAAGATAAGGTGTCATCATTCTAGCGAGTCTTTCACTCTGTATTTTTACAGTCTTTGTACATTTTCACCCATTAATAGAAAATTGTGTATTACTGTATCTCTGTGTTTATGGTCGCATCTCTGATATATTTCTGTTATATTATTTGATATCTGAAATATCTCTGTACCTTACTTTATTATATCTCCGCTCTCATTTTGTGCTGAAAATAATCCAGATCAGTGGTATCAGAGCAGGCTGCTCTTGATCGTTTTTTTTAGTGCATGTCCGCGACGAGGTCCGAGTATAGCAAGTTGAGTCTCGAGCTTGTCTCTCTTAAAGACAATCGCTCTTGCACGCCCAAGAAACCCTCCATGGTGAAAGAAAAGAAAAACAACAGAGCATACGATTCTATCAATCTGTTGCTTGAGCAAGCTCTAACGTGACAGAGGAACGAAATGATGGAGAATTTTTCCCACATCCTTCAACGCCTATCGATAGCAACAAGCACATCTTCATCAAACAACCACTTTAGAAGCACCTCTCCTTTCAAGGTACATGTTAATTTTGATATTCCCGTATTTGAAGGTCAGAGAGATGCGAATGCCCTAGACAAATGGTTAAATCTGTTAGAAGGTTATTTCTCTGTTCATAATTTTTCTGACAGGGAAAAGATCACCATCGCACTCCTTAAATATCCCCTCCATGCCAAACATTGGTGGGAAACTTACTGAAGAAAAGTTCCACAGAGGAGTATGGAATATATGGGGTCGAGCCCACTTGGGATATTTTTGTGGATGCGGTAAAGGAACATTATTACCTTGTTGGTAACTGTGAGGACCAGTACATGAGATGGACCACACTGCAGCAAGAGAGGGGCCAAGCAATTTCGGAGTTCACCAATACCTTCCATACCTTGCACACAAGCTGGGTATGAAAGACTCTGAACGACATTTGGTTCTGAAATATTGTGGGGCTCTACACAGATACATCCAAACTGAAAGGGATTTTCTAGACATCTCATCACTCGGTGTTGCTTATCGATATGTTGTTAAAATCGAGCATAAAGTCAAGCACCAAAACAAACAAAAGTTTGGGTTTGCAAATCTGCAACAACAAAAGTATGATAAAGACGGCTCTAACAAACAGTCTCCCGAAAACCAGTCTCTAACGCGTTGATCCTCATTTCCTTTTCCTCATTTTGTTGGCACGACCTTTGTATATTGTCCATAGTTGCATTCATGAATGCGAATCTTTCCCTAGTTGTTTCCACAGGGTCTTCCCTGACATCTCCTATGATAAGGAACCTGGGTGACTACTAACAAAGCAACTCCTTCTGATACTGGAACTTTTTTAACCCTTTCTTGTACGATTCGACTGGTTTTGCTATTGTACGTGAAACTGTGGAGGTCCAATATTTCGGTTTACTGAAAAGGTTCCCAAGGCCCAAGACTTAAACCGTTACTTGTTGTTTATGCTCCTACGCCGACGATGGATGTTCCAAGGACATACAAGTCCATCAGGTGTGTGTCACCCTCTCTATCATCTGCATTCTTTTTCTTCCTTTCTTCTTGAACAAAATTTTCTGCTGCTTCATTTTCTACTAATTGTGTTGCTACCCTTGCCGCTTTAGCTAACTCTTTTTCCTTTTTGGCAACAACTTTCATTTCATCTTCCGCTTTTTCTTTTGCTTCATTTTCTACCCTGGATTTAGGCTTCTTACTTTTGTTTCTTTTTAGCATCGTTTCTCCTCTTCAACACCTTCTCTTTGTCCCTTATCTTTTTATCAGTTGGTGCTTCTTCACCCTCTTCCACAGAACCCGAATGAGTCGAGAAGGAGATGGGGGAAGATCTCTCAGCTTCATCTCTCTTTGCATCTTTTCTAGCTGCCTCTCTTGCAACTTCTTAAGTCCTGAAAATAACCTCGTCATAAGTCCTGACATTTTGATGTACTCCTTCTTCTTCCCAGAACTCGGTGGTGCACTCGTAAGGGAGTCTCATGCTATGAAGATGCTCTTTGACTATGTTCTTGGGGTCGTGTCTCCTAAATATTTCCTCTCCAAAATGGTAGGAGAGCAAGATGTCTACTTTTGCCTGGGCTTGTTTGGTGTTTTCAAAGAAGTAGTTACCAATGTAAAGAAGCAATGGAGGCCAAATGGATTTCTTCGATCTATACAACATTCTTCCAACCCCATGTATGATGGTTTTCTATGATACTTCCTGAAGCACAATCTTGTCGGGGACAAACCCAGGAAGTAGATGAGGTGGTTTCATTGCATTGTATATCCTTATATATGTATCGTGTTCCATTAAATACCAATCCCCAATCCTCCTTATAACTGTTATGGCCTTGTCGGTCATACAAGGTGGGGAGGTGCAAAAAATAAACTCGTACAGTGGGGCAAGGAAGTGTTCACAGATCCTTTGATAATATGTTCAATATTTGTGCTCCCAAAGCACCTTGCAGTAGATATGGATAGCGACATCAACGGGCAACCAACTCCACCCCATGTTAGGGTACCTGTGAGTGATGCACATTATGTCTAGAAGGTATGAAGACATATTGAAATTGGGGAAGCTACCCTGTTGTGCTTGTGTAACTGTTGAAATCACATATTTGAGATTCTCAGACAATATCTTTGCCCAGTTGAATGAGGCTCCTACATCTGCACAAAAATAGATCAGGGGCATGTATGACAAAAGAGAGTGTGTTGCATCTAGTTCCCCATTCAACCTGCACAACATGACTACCATACACTAGTACGATCTTCTTAGATTGGTTGTGGGGTATCGACTCTTGGGACGATATTTGAACTGCTTGTCTACTTTATACCAAGCGGGGAACAAATCCTTCGATGTGAGCTCCAACTCGCTAAGGAGTTGAGCATCTAGCTTTTTGTTTCCAGCCTCAAGATGGTAACACTTATCTAAATCATCAGGCCTGAATGAAGCTATCGATTATTTTCTTACATTAAAGATATACCTACTATCTACGTTTGCATTTTTCAAAATCCAAGAGATGGCTTCCGCACAAGGGAACACTGTTGGATGTACCGACACTCTGAAAATTCTCGATTTTCTGATGTTCTTAAATGCCTAGAGCTCACCTGGGTCCTCTGCTTCCGTAGAGAAGTTTGATTTCTTGAACATGTAATAGAATTCCCCCCATCTCAAAGTATCTTCATCTTTGTCCAGAAGTCTTGATGTATCATCATATACGGCCCCAACACTTTCTGTCTCTACTGTCTGTTGTGAGCTACCAAATGGTTCAACCTCTATTGGTTTCATCGTTGTTTTCTTTCATGGTGACATGTCTGAACCTACAAACATGATAAATTCAGAGCATGTTATTTAAAAATAGTTAAATGATCAAAGCAATCACAAGAATTAATGAAAACCAATCATGACCTATTGTTTCTTGTAAAAGTCAAGTTAATAGCAATTAATGCCGAGTGAGATTGTAGGGTTAAAAAACTTGAGCATCAACCTGAAAAGGTAAAATCAGAGAAAAATAAAACAATTCTCTAGATGCAGATTAGAGGAAATATGAGTAACTCCTCCGAGCATATCAGAGGAGTTAATAACAACTCCTCCAATCATATCAGAGAAGTTGTTAGTAACTTCTCTGATATGTATTCGGAAGAGTTTTAGACAAAGTTTTGGGGTGCTCATAGGTCTTACAAGGAACTCCTCCAATCATATCAAAGGAGTTAATATTAACTCCTCTGATATGATCGAAGGAGTTGTTTCCAATTGCTCCGAAGGTGTGTGGAGGAGTTGAGTTCAACTCTCCCGAGCATATTAGAGAAGTTAGTAGTAAGTTATCCGACTATTTATGGGCTAATAGTGAACGAAAACCATAGCTAATCTCTATCAATTGAAATAGCTCACCGAATAGAGGAGAGTTACTAAAATTTTTTTTGAATTGCGTTTTTTTGAGAACACAAGGGCACGATGGTGAAAAACTTTGACCATCCTATAGGGTTCACTATCCGGGTCAAGCTTGCCCATTTAGACGAGCTTTGAGGAGCTTTTCAAGTGGTTACAAACGAATATAGTAATAATTGATTACGGTTTTTTAAAGAAGGGGAAAAGGATCGATCACTTGTCTATTCTGTAGCCAGGAGTGGCTTGAGGATTAGTGTAAGATCGGTGACAAATTCATAGGGCCTAGTGATGGTGAAATCAACAAGTGATAGTTATGGTCTAGGGAAAAATGGTAAGTGGAAATCAAAATAAAACCTAACCCTAAATTAAAGAAGAGGAGGGAGAGGGGGAGACTTACCCAGTTAACGTTGTCACGTGTTGGGAAAGGATAGGGGGTTTGTCTGAACGGCATTTAGCTTAGCTCTCTTGTTCTCTAGTTTCTTGTCAATTGCATGTAGTCGAGCAACAATGGATTTAACCCCATTTCTTTTTATAAGCTATCGGTTAATAAATAACATTAAATGCGGTAGTTAGGTCAGAGGCTTTTAAAACAAGTTTGTTGAATTTGTTTGGAAGAGATAAGGGTAACTCCTCTGAACATATCGAAGGATTTAGAAGTAACTCCTTTGATATGATCGAAGGGGTTCTTCTCAACTCTCACGACAGTCTTTGCTTTTCAGGATGATTAACAAGAACTTCTCCGAGCTGCTCAGAGGAGTTTGAAGTAACTCCTCTGAGTTGTTTGAAGGAGTTAGAAGTAACTCCTTCGAGTTGTTCGGAGGAGTTTAAAGTAACTTTGCCGATCAAATTTTAAACTTCAACTTTAAATGTTTTATCATTTTCTCAAGTGAATCATGAGTTACCAAGAGAAGCCTTTGAATGAAGAAGGGTTTATGAGGTTTTCTCTTGAGTTCAAAAAATAAGGAGGCTCAATTTTTAGTGAGGTATCAAAATAGAAGGTAAAATGGAGGGGTTGTAGTGCCAGTCACAACAAATGGAAACACACTGGGCGAAGCCTTGGATCTCTGCAAAATGATGTCCATACATAATTTTATTAGGAAGGAAATTCCATTACACAAAATCTAAAGGGAGAAAAGATAGGTCCCATGAATTGCATATTGAAAAGATCGAGGTGATTCAAAGAGGGGTGAGACTTGTTCAAATTTAATAGATTGCTTTCAAATTTATATCAAACTTTATGGTAAATGGTTGAAACGAAGATGTAGGTAGTAAAGTAGAAATTAAACATCAAGAATGTTGAGAATACAGATTGTAATGCATTTCTCTAGTGTTGCTTCGCTGCCAAAAAGCATCCATAACCCCAACGGAGTCACCCAAGTGTCACAAGCCTTGCTCCGTTACCAGCGAGCGTCCATAGCCCCGACGGATATAATTGCATGTCCCATGTGATCTGGAAAGCCTTTCCCCAAGCCTTTACCTTTTATAGTTTTTTATTCTTTTTTATTTAGAGATACAAATGGATGGGGGGATTCCAGTTATCCTTTAAAGGCACTAGGGATGACACCTATGATAGTGAGATCTGCTAACTTGATTATAGATGAGAAAACTCCCTAAGTTGTGATTCCTAACCTACTACACACATTTCATCCAGACCATTTCGTTTAGCTCTTGTAACATAGCAATCTGTTGTTCAATGTAGTCTCTTGGCTCCCTGTTTTTCCAGTGTCTCTCTGTATTGACAAGCTATGTTCCTCCACCAGATCTTGAATCTTAATAGTGAGTAAAGGGCTTGCATGTCTGGGAATAAAATTATAATTGACATCATATTACATAGATGTTTATGTTGATTTTTCAATAAGATAGGTTAAGCATGTAGTTCATTTCAATTTGCATTTGTCTTAACCATAAACAAGAATGTTGCAGCAACCAATATCATAAGAAGAAACACCATGCACAAGAAATGTCCTAGGAAACCCTTCTCAATAATGGAAGAAAACCCAGCCAAATCCTTTGCTATATTCTTGAAGAGAAATACCTTCGCCACCGAGAAAGACTTAGCACACAAGAAGGTGATCAAACCCTAGAAGACTAGTGCCCAAGAGAGGTGCGCACTTATCCCAAGCAAATGTACTTGCTGAAATTTCCAAAGTCACATAAAAGATGTGTTTCCATAATGGGGATTTTACCTTTACTTATACTAACCTAAAACCTGTCAACAAAAGTGTCTATTGGCTCAACATGGCCGACCTCTCTAAGTCACATAATAATAATAATAATAATTATTATTAACTAGATTAATTATCTTTTACATTTATTATTAATCACATTAAGGTGGGGACGACCTGTACCCTTTACATAACAATTAGGGTTATAGGAAGGTATGACTCTTGAACAATATATAACAAAGGATCTGATACACCCACTAGTGCTCATCCACTAGGGGCACATCCATAGGGATGTCATACTCTGGTTCGTTGCATTACACAGAAGAACCAGATCTTCACACGTTCACATGTGCTCATCCATAGGCACGTCCACTCTACAGATCTTCTTTCCTAATGCCTCACACAGGAGAATCATCTAGAGTCTTCTCGTCGTCTATGCTGCTCAGAGAAGGCTAATACATCATCTTCATTTTTGTTCACATGACGATGCACCCAACACTTTGGGATTTCACATGCTCACCTTGTGCTCAGCCAAAGGTACGTCTAACTCAACAGATCGCCTTTCCCACTGGATAATCATCTAGAGTTCTTCTCAACTCTTTGAATGGAGGAGGTCATCTCTACGTTCCTAGCTCTATCTCAGGCAAGAACCACGTACCCTTCTTAGGGGATTTCTCTCAAGTTTGTAAGCTAAGAGAAAGACTCACATAGTTGTAATGATCCACATCTTACAGGTTTGTAAGCTGGAGAATGTCTCACATAGCTGAATTCATCAACATTCCCTCTCATCTAGGGAGGCATTATTTATCATGCCAAGTCTCAGATGGATGTATTTTGAATTTTGTCTTGGTTGGAGTTATCGACACTCCCTCTCAACTAGGGAGCCATTCTTCACGAAGTTAATTTGGTGAAGATATTTGCAATCTGCTCATGTGTAGGAAGGTACTGCATGTGTATGATTTTCCTCTGCATCATATCTCTGATATAGGGATATTTCATATCATCGTATTTCGATCCATTAGGAAACACTGGGTTTTCAAGGAGCTTTACTCATGGCTCTTGGTTATCATCATAGGATCCATATCATGGTCAAGTAAATCTGTTAGAAGCTTGTGAAGCCACATTGCTTCACACACTCGATGCTATATACTCTGCCTTTGTGGTACTCAAGGCCATAGAGTTTTGTTTTCTACTGCATTAGTAAGCCATGGAAAACTTCACGATAGAACATCAGTCGGATGTGCTTTTCCAGTTCACTGTACTTTCTGCTCAATCTGAATCGGCATATCCTATACACTCAAGTTCACACTGGAGGCATATCTCAGAACATATCTCTTATTTATCTCAATACATGTTTTGTTGTTGTCTAATGAGTCTATCTCGGTTGAATCATGAAATGACTAAGTACATTCACTGTATGGCATGAATTAAGTATGGTGTTAACCAGATACATCGATGATCCAATCAACTGTGGATCAGTCTCGTCTGAATCATCATCAATCTTCTTCTTTAAATCCATCACGATGGATTTTGCATTCTATCATACTGAACTTCTTTAATATTTTCATTGTATATTTTTTTTGACTCGGGAAAATCTCATCGGTCCTCTGTCATACTTCTTGTCCCAAGAAGTAGTGCATCATACTTAGATTCTTCATCTTGAATTCAAAAGTCAAGGATTACTTGTATCCAACAACAAGGATTTCTGAATAAGTCATCAGGATCAGGCTCTCGTCACCAACACTGTAATGATATAGGTTTGGATCAACAACACTCTCGCTGAAATCCAAACTCATCAAGAATATATCTATCTGATATAGCTTCTAACTCATGGATGGTAGTACGGATGGAAGTGTATCGGGTTCACTGGATCAAGTGTCTCATCATAGACAACTCCCTTTGTTTGTGAGAAACCTCTGGCTATAGATTTCATTTTGTATTTCTCAACACTTCCATCAGCTGTATGCTTGATCTTATAGATCCACTTGGAAGTTACCACTGACTTCCCTTCTGGTCCCTGAATAATGTCTTATACATCATTCTTTAAGATATATTGGTATTCTTTTGTTATGGCATCTTGTCGTGCCTATTCTCCTGTTGCTTCTCTAAGACCAAGAAGCTCAACATCAATGAAGTGGCTCATGACTGAAGGATAGCTCGAAAATCTCTTTTGCTTTCTTGGGATGTGCCTTGAGAGGCTTGTATGTTTCTCTGCCTCTTGCAAAGTGAGTCTAGGTAGGCCTTTTTTGCCCTACTGCAATATCTTTGAACATATCAACTGGAGCAACTAGATCAACTGAAATAATGTCTATTTCCCTTTGAACTGCTGAAGAGGGAGAAGGTATTGTCTTACTATCAATCTCTATCTGAGATTCTTTGGATCTTTGAAAGACTGTCTCTTCTTCAAGGGCAATGTCTCTGCTTGTCTCAACCTATATTTGACCAAGGATGTCAATCTGGAATGTCTTTGAATATTCACTGTATCCTTTCTTTCTAAAGGATCCAACTTGGACTTCTTCTCTTTGGGTACAGGAAAATACACTGGGCACCCAAATAACCTGAAGAGTTCAATGCCAGGCTTTATTCCTGTGAAGACTTCTTTGGGAGTTATGTTTTTCAAAGTCTAGTGAAGACTCTTGTTTTGGACATACACTGTGTCATGCATGCTTCTGCCCATAGAATCATAGAAGGATTCTGATTATGCATTATTGCATTTATTGCCTCAATGATGGTTTTATTCTTCCTCTTTCTCAAATAGTTTTGACTCCCTCTGAGGGATAAACATCTTCCTTTCTTGTTAGCCTATCTGGAACAAGAAAAAAAAATGAACCAACAAAAGGATATATCCTAAAGGAGAATAATGAGTACATCTCTAGAATCGAAACAATTTAAGGAATGTTGTCACAACTACAACACCTACTTGTAATGTAGCAAACTTTTAAAATATAGGTTGGAGGACTGAAAATTATAACAATCAAACCTGGAGTCTTCACTTCCAGTGTGTTTTTCCTCTGAATGCACTGAGATCCCTCTGGATCCATGACTTGAACAAAAAGGTTCCGTCCTCCTGCAATTATCCTCGTGACAATGACACAAATAATAAATATACAAGTGCATACATGAGGGTGCTGATATGATTTCTCCAATGTCACATGGTTGATATTTGTCCTCTGAGATCTTCATGAAGAAGGCAGTCACGATGTCACCTTTTGTCATCTTGCTACTTTAAAGCTAGCCCTTCAATGTGAGAGTTTGTGTAGATGATTGGCTTCCTTGTCTTGTCATCATCTTCCTTACATTCATCAATAACTTTATTCATCATATTTTAGATTCTTCACAAACCCTTGTTAAATGGGATAGAAAACCGAACGGTTAGGATAGGCTAGCAACCTTAGGTTTTGTTGAGAGTATGACTACCAAAAATAAGCCTTGAAAGTTATAAGAACACAGGTAATCTTGAAGGCTTCTTCAAAGAGTTGCAGAAACCCTAAAAACATAAATCTACAGAAAATTACGAAACCCTAGAAACCCTAGGGCCAAAATTTCAAAATGCTTGGAAATTCATTCTGAGAGTCTCTGGAGGTGCGTTGGAGAAGGCCGTACTCTCCCATGCCAAAACTTGCCTCAACGTCCAAGTTTTAGGGGATGAAACACTCAAAAGAAGAGGGTCGTATTGATTTTCTGGAAACCCTAGGAGAGTAGTACGGTTCTGCAGAAGAGGAGGGATGTCTGGTAAAATCTTGTAGCTTGTGCAATGGGTTCTTCAATACCTATGCTCTGATACCATGTTGATTTTTTAATAAGATAGGTTAAGCATGTAGTTCATTTCAATTTGCATTTGTCTTAACCATAAACAAGAATGTTGTAGCAACCAAGATCACAAGAAGAAACACCATGCATAAGAAGTATCCCGAGAAACCCTTCTCAACAAGGGAAGAAAACCCAGCCAAATCCTTTGCTATATTCTTGAAGAGAAAGATCTTCGCCACCAGGAAAGACTTAGCACACAAGAGGGTGCTCAAACCCTAGAAGACTAGTGCCCAAGAGAGGTTCACACTTATCCCAAGTAAATGTACTTGCTGAAATTTCCAAAGTCACATAAAAGATGTGTTTCCACAATGGGGATTTTACCTTTACTTATACTAACCTAAAACCTGTCAACATAAGTGTCTATTGGCTCAACAGGGCCGACCTCTCTAAGTCACATTATAATAATAATAATTATTATTATAATTAATATTAACCAAATTAATTATCTTTTACATTTATTATTAATCACATAAAGTGGGGTTGACCTGTACCCTTTACATAATAATTAGGGTTACAGGCAGGTCTGACTCTTGAACAATATATAGCAAAGGATCTGATACACCCACTAGTACTCATCCACTAGGGGAACATCCATAGGGATGTCATACTCTGGTTCACTCCATTACACAGAAGAACCAGATCTTCACACGTGCACCTGTGCTTGTCCATAGGCACGTCCACTCTACAGATCTTCTTTCCCAATGCCCCACATAGGTGAATCATCTGGAGTCTTCTCGTCAACTCTGCTGCTCAGAGGAGGTTAATACATCACCTTCATTTCTGTTCACATGACTATGCACCCAACACTTTGGAATTTCACACGTTCACCTTGTGCTCAGCCATAGGCACGTCTAACTCAATAGATTGCCTTTCCCACTGGATAATCATTTAGAGTTCTTCTCAACTCTCTGACTGGAGGAGGTCATCTCTACGTTCCTAGCTCTGTCTCAGGCAAGAACCACGTACCCTTCTTAGGGGCTTTCTCTCAGGTTTGTAAGATGAGAGAAAGACTCACATAGCTGCAATGATCCATATCTCACAGGTTTGTAAGCTGGAGAATGTCTCACATAGTTGCATTCATCAACAATTTAGGCCCTCTACACCAGATGTGCTACGTTTAAGCATGTGACTTGCTTCAGGCTGTGAGAACTCCAAAATCACAAGGCCAATCATCAAGAAGGAAAAGGTAAAACTAGTAATCAGACAGATCAAGAAAACTCAAACTAACTAAAGAAACAAAATCAAAAGCAAAAAACCAGAAACATGTTTTATTTGTGTACAAGTGACCAATAGCTTTAATGGCTAACTGATATAATGCTTTAGGACTTGGCCATTTACAAGGAGAGAGTCGATTTCTCCCTGAAAGTTTTGTAATCAAAAAGTGCCTTGGCCAATCTTTTCTTTGATAAGGTAGGGACCAAGCCAAAGCTGTTCAAATTTCAAATGTTTCCCTTTATCTTCATGTGGCTTGTCTTATTTCAGGACTAGGTCCCCAACTTGGAATTCCTTCTCACCCGCAGATTTCTTGTCAAACCAACGCTTTACTGTTTGTTGGTGAGCCTCAAACTTGGTTTTGGTCTTATCAAGAATTTCCTCTAGGTTCAACAAGGTATTGATACGACTTTGAATGACATGGAATTATCTGCCTCGAGATTGTTGTGTAAGTTGGAGGGAAGGTAGGTAAATGTTCGAGGGTAACATGACTTCTTTTCCATAGACAAAAAAGTAAGGTGAGGTTCCGATGGAAGATTTGGGAGTGACACGATCAACCCAAAGAGCTTTTTGTAATGCATTATGCCAACTTCTCTGGTGATCAACCACGACTCTTTTAAGGATACAAATGATGTTTTTGTTTGTGGACTTTGCCAGGCCATTTCCTTGGGGGTAGTAATTGGTTGAATACTTTAAAATAATCCCCTTTCTAGTGCATACTCAGATAATTTCAAAGATGAAAAGTAAGTAGCGTTATCAAATACAAAAGAGTTAGGAATACCAAACCTCGTGATAATGTGTAGCTCAAGAAAATTAATTACTACTTCCTCGTTCACTTTGACTAAAGGTATTGCTTCAATCCAATGCTTGAAATAATTAGTTGCGGTTAGAATATACCTGTGTTGTTTGGATGAATGAGGATTTATCTCACCAATTATATCTAGGCCTCACTGCTTGAAGGGTTCTTCTATTTGATCTAGGTGGATATCGGTGGCCACCCATCTTTTCCAACTTTCTCAAAACAATTTTCTGGCAATATTGGTAATTTATTATTTTTAGTAGTTTTTCGGGTCCTTAAACTTCTGTAGCCGTTTTGAGGCCCTAAACGACGTTTTTTGGGAAAATGGGGAGTAATATAGGACTAGCTTCAATATTGCCCCCAAAATGAATCTCCTCGACGATACCTTTCCAATAGGCTATCATGCACCTAAAACAGAGATCATATGCAAAAGTTATGACCCCGAGAAGTTGATGTAGTAACTTACCCAAACAGGGCCCACATGACTTTTGGCGCTTCATCTCCTAGGGTTAGGTTTTTGGATGTCTAAGGTTTTTGGTATTCCTATTTATTGTAAAAAGGCCTTTAGAGCCTCATTGTAACCATCTTCTTGCGAATGAGCGCAGCCATCACATCTCTTCTCAGAGATAAGCCACCACCATTCCAACAAGCTTGTTTTCCGCTACATTTTACTGTTTCAACTTATTTCTGTGTTGAATAGAAAACTAGTTTTAATGTATCTCTGTTATTTTGTGTTAAGCACCTGTTAATAATATGTAGTCATTTTGTTCTTCTCATAAGATCCGGATCAGTGGTATCATAGCGGTCTGCTCCTTGTCGTCTTAATGCATGTCCCCAACGAGGTCGGAGTACAAAGAGTTGGGTTTCGAGCTTGTTTCTCTTGAGGACAAAATCTCTCGCACGCCCAAGCGACCTCTCATGACAGGAGAAAAGAAATATGATGGGAAAGGAGATAATTTCAAAATGTTGCTTGAGGAAGCCCTCACACAATAGAGGAATGAGATGATGGATAGTTTCGCGCAAATCCTTTGGCGGCTAACAACAGACGATGCATCTTCTTCGAGTGGAGGTGTTGCCCCCTTCAAGGTACAAATAAACTTCGATATTCCTATATTTGAAGGTCAGATAGACACAGATGTTGTAGACAAGTGGTTGAATCTACTACAAGGGTATTTTTCTGTCCATAACTTTTCAAATAGAGAAAATATTA